>ML823318.1:81570-122089 GCA_009831015.1 Picea engelmannii | reverse complement strand
TTGTGTTGCAGCATGTTTCAGCATCTGTTCTTCATAAACAATCGATTGCCATCAATGACAACCTTGATCATCTGCGCCAACCTTGATCATCTGCGCCTTGATCATCTGTGTCATCTCTGTTGTAGGCATATTTCCAACATATCTGACCCAAGGTACCTGCAGAATAATCCCTGCAAGTAACCTATGTGGCACCTAAGTCAAGAAACTAAGAAAAAAATGTATTACCGATGCATAGGCGAGCAGTCGTAAGTCAGGTCCACCATATGGGCAGGGTAGAAAAGCCTGAAACCTTGAAAGTACCGCCTCTCACGGAGGTAAAAGGAACTGGAAAGATCCCCATATATGAATAGATCCCCAGAAATATCTCTGACGCTAAGAAGGTATCAGGAGGATATCCCTTCAACCAACCTCACGCGACCTTGTGATTAAATCCGGTGTGAGTGGAGCCTCCTGATATTACCAATTATACAATGGATTTCTCCACTCCCTTTGTCAGACACATATGTTGATTTAATTTCCTTGGAGAAGTTTACTCACAAAATCCTATTCCAAGGCACTAAATCCTAAGCTAGTTTGTGCACCCTAGAAAATAAAATCGTGACTAATCAATTTTAAATTATAGCATTAATTTTAGTGGTCATGATTACTCAAAAAGGTATGGCAGTGAGACTCATGATGTTATGACTCAGCAAGTAAATTAAATATGAATATAATGCAAAGTCCTAACTTCAATTTTCAATGAATGATATGCTTCTAATAACGAATGCAATTTTCAATTTCAACTTTGCAATTCTTAAGTAAAAATGCAATATTTCTTTACATGCACTAAGATAATGACAAAGACTCAAAAGATAAAAAAACGCCAAGCAATGAAAAATGCCTAATATTTTTGTATTTTCAATATAAGAAAAATGAAAATGCATGGACTGAACACCAACTTGATATATAAAAATCTACTATGTATAGAAAGAGATAACTCAATCAGAATAACAAGGAGCAAACACCCATCCCAACGTGCAAGGAAAATCAAAATGAAAAGGTGATGAGAAAGACTCCGCCCAAAAATTCAACCACAGACAGGTTTCCTGTCATCCCACGGGTACTTAACAGTCACTATAAAGACCCAAGAAGACTCAACAAACATCAAACCCCACCCAACAACCACCACACCCAACAAACAAGAATATAAGGCTAATGTACGCGACTATTTAGGAAAACATGGTGTATGTACGTAGCTTGTAGAGGGACATCTTGCGTATATACGTGAATGTCAAGCCAAAAACCACGTTTATGTTTTAAAAACAAAGCCAAGCAAAGGAGAAGGATGAAACACTTAGACCGAGAGTGAACAGAGGCTATCAAGCAATGATACGACAAGAAACGCAATAGGAACAAGAGCAATCTAAGGACAAAAGTACTCCAAACCCTAAGAAAGAAGATTCAATCCCCAGTATGGTTGTCAATTATGTTATGAGGAAAATCTCTCTATGGCTAGGGAAAAACACAACAGATGGAATTGACTGTAGAAATCAACTCTATTCTAAAGTATGCTATGTAAACAAATATGCTCGCAAGACAAGATAAAAGGCCCACCTCGTCCAAATGTTCGATGAAGTCCACCGTTGAGCACTTGACCCAAAGCTATATAGCTGCAACTAGTCCTCAACAACCAAGAAAAGAAAGCATATGGTGATAATCAATGATGTTAGCACATTCAATAGCATAATCCATTAATAAACATGACAAATATACCCATGGAATAATAATTCAAATATTTTCAAGATATCAATTGGACGGGAAAAGAGTATTTCTATTAATATATGATCAACAGAAGTGAAAATGTTACAGACTTTCGTTTTGACATGATTCGGAACCAAGAAACTAAGTTCCTTCCAGCTAGGCCTCCACCACTTCAATGCTCCACCAAAGGCAAGCTCATAGAAGAGAGAAAATAAAGTCCTCAATCAATAAGGGAAGATCTTAGGGGTTGAACACTATGTTCATAATTAAAGGACAAAGGGATGCAAACTCAATATGAAGTAAATAATTTCTCCAGAGTAACTTTGCTCTCAAAGTTGAATTCTTTCTCTTCTTTTCCATAGCTCGGAATTGGCCCATTTATAGCCTTCAAATGGAACTAAAGGGCCGAGTCAAAATGTTTCCAATATATGGAAGGCCAAGGATCATAGATCTCCTGTCGTGACATGGAAACCTGACACTAATTTTCATTTTTGGGCACAAATCCTGATGTATGCGGGTTGTAGTGGTGCAACCTACATATACACATGTTGTATAGTAGGCAAGGTGCATACATGTGGAAAATATGTATTTTTAGCTCTGTGATTTACAAACAGGGATGATAAGTCTGCATAGGGAAATGGAAAAAGGCCTTATATGCAAGATTGCATAGGGTGAGGCAAATCTTGCTATAACAAATAAACTCCAGTAAAAGTAGTCAAATTCTCCTTCGACAAATAATTTCAGGTAATGTTCTCATTTCCTTATTTCAAATGTGTTCAAATTGTTTAAAATATAGATATATGGAGAAAGGTAATCAATATTTCCCCCCTAAAATTAATAAAATGACCACTAAATCAAACCCAAGACAAATCTGACCATCCAAGAAAACGACTGTATCTGATGATCTCTTAGAGGACACATAAATGGATGTTTTCGACCTTGCACTATCTTTCCATGACCTTCACCAATTAATTCAGAGAACCCAAGATGACACTAAAAATGGTCGAAACTACTTGAACTTATGGGAATCGAACTTTTCCAGGTCAATTGTTCCACAAACCTATCACTTTCAAGAATTAGTTAATTGGTGTGTTGTCAATTCCCTGGTGGATAGGTAACACATAATTTTTGTACATGATTCTAGGATAGTCTTAGAAATAACTAAAGAATTAATTTCCCAAATGATCCAAATTCCATACCATGCTATATATGAAACCCTATATGATGATGATATTGACTCTAAGTACTAAGAATTATCACAGTTTGAAAGAGAGAATCTTTGAGTAATCTACCAATTGGTCCACCTCATTTCAAATCCACCATCTTCCCTAAACTAACCAGGGAGGCTATTGCCATGATTTGTCAGGTTTTAGTCTATGAACATGATATAGTATTGGATGATACCATTTTGGGGATGCTTTCTATCTTATTTCCACCAGAGTCAATTACCCTTCTCAAAATTTAATTATTGTTAGTTCCCACAGGAAGTTATAAACTTCCAATTGTCAAATTTCCAAATCACTAAGTCTTTTAGGTACCAAGCCTACTTGGTGCAACTCATATTATTCAATAATTCTTACTTTTTTTAGAGCTTTGGGATCAAAACAAAAGACTATTCAATTAAAACCAAGAAAATAATTGAGTGGAATAAGGAGGTGAGGAAACAAGACCAGAATAAAGGTTTCAACCTTTATGTAAACACGTTTATGAGTGCATGCTACATTATGCTCCATGGCACTCAACCTCCTAGGATGTTTTGTGAGTTTAAAAATATACTATAACTGAGAAAAAGATACCGGATTAGGAGATTTGTACCTATATGAGAATCACACAATCATTAGAGTATATGGTTTTGAACAAGAGCCATACAAGTCACCAATTTTCCTAACTCCAAGAATATTTTCTTTGGAATACATCAGACAAAGGCTCATTTCAGATCAATTTCATTTTTCCCAGCATAAGTAGGCCATCACTTTCAATATTCCTTAATAGGTTGTCCCTTTCTTGGTCAAGCTTAGAAATGCTCTAGATATTACAGAAGAAATGCTACAATAGATGGATTTTGAAAAAGGAAGTAAATAGGTGTATGACTCACATGGTTTGATTGCAGCAAGAAGGCCCATGTACAAACATCTTCCAAATCCTATAGTGGAAGGAAATGATAACCTAGATTCATGGGAATATGTTAAGTAGATTCTAGAGTTAGAGGCCCAAAATCAAACTACCACTAGTCAATGGACCAATCCAATGTAATTCAAACTCCTCAGAAACAAGAAATACAACTTGGAAATAGGACATTTTCAGACATGCATTCTTAAATGGATATTGTTGATCATCTGAGTGATAAAATAAGAAAAAATACTAAAGGTGATGAAGAATTATACTTAGAGGGGTTCTTATATGAATTTACAAGAGAAGCGAAGGGTATATTTCAAATCAGACAAGGATCAAGTGAAGCTAGTTCAACCTCAAAGGGGCATGCTATCACTATTGAGCATCTCATTTCAACTCTATTCTCAACACCAAAATTTTCACAGACCTCTAGAGATGAAGGAACCTCTGATAAGAAACCCTCACTCTTTTCATAGTATTTGGATATAAAATAAAAAATCAAGGGGTGAAAAAGGAAATGTATCCTCAGGATTGGGGAGAAAACATAACTCAAACAAAATTAATATTTGTTATGGATTGCCAACATGGTATATTCAATTTGGATGTACTAGATTCAAAGTTACTTAAGCCTCTTTTTCTTGCAGATTACAAAACCACTCAAATGGGAGTAAAGATTCAGGATATCCACCATGTGGATATGATTGAATTTCACCAACAAACAAGTGATATGTTGTATAGAGGGGTCTTGCAATCCTTTGCTAGTGAGAGGAAGATGAAAAACATGGTAATGAAAATAGTGAAGCAGTTGACGCAAGAGAGGGTGGCCACTAAAGCCAATAGAATTTAGATTAATGAGTTGGAGAGGAAGATTATTTCCCTAGGAGGAGATCCTAAAAATACAACTATTGTAGGAGACCTAATCAAAGAGAACGATAACGAGGTTAAGATCCTCAAGAAAAAGATGATTTTTCCTGATGTACAACATGTTCAGACCCTAGAGCTGCAGACTAATCATGAGGAAAAGGAGAAACTTTATAAGCAATTATTGGAAAGTATAAACATCATAGAACAACTACAAGATGAAATTGAAACCTTCAAAGATGAGCAAACTCAATGATTGCAAGTAGCCAAGTCAACTACATTGAAAACTGCTCCATTAGACCCAATAGAGGGCTTATCAAAAGTCATGGATTATTTGAGTGTGAAGGATATCAAGTTGGAAACTGTGACAAACCAACTCAAACAAAGATATTTCGGGGTAGCAAAATTAGAAGATCAGGTGAAGAGGAGAGAGATATGTTTGGAAAAAATCAATGTTGCTAAAGGGGAAGCTCAAAAGGAAGAAAATATAATGAAGGAAAGGGTGACAGGGAGACCAACCATGAAAGGATCTAAGCATATCATTTTAGACGATATAACTAACACAAATTTAAAGAATTGGTTTTATTTTACCCAGGTGTAGGATGAGATTGATTTAATCAACGTAGTCTTGAAAGACATAAAAGGAACAACAAATGAGTTGGAGAATAAACCTGATTTGGCATCTGATATAATAAATTTCTTGAGCAACATAACTAAAGGGGAGTTGTAGGATTTGCAAGACAATGACAGAAATAACATTGTAATGGATGCTAAACGAGTCATTACAAAAATGATATTGTTGTAAAATGCAGAAACCAAGTGCCATGAGGTTATGAGGGAAATATATACTTTTAAGAAGATTTCTAGTGATGTAGTCAAGCATGGATTGCCATCGTTCTAGAATGAAAATGGGGATTTGTATCCAATGAACAATTATCATAAGATATTATGAGACATGAGGAGCAATGACAACAAATTCAAAAATCTTGATGGCACTTTGAAGGGTCAAGATGTAGTTGAATTATTGATAGGGTATTTTGAGTCGTTGCACAATATGAACATGATTTTAAGGAAATTACCTCCCCCAATTTATGAGCAATACACTGATTTGGATGAGGCATTAAGAAACTTGAATGATCATAAGTATCTAATGGGAAAATATTGGAAAAGATTGTGTCCCTAATTTGCTAAATTACCATTGGGAAGACAAGGTGAATCAAGAGGAACCTGCCCAACTCCCTAAGGGAGGATTTTACTAAGTATTTTTTCATGTACATTAATTTTTACCTAAGTGATATTATGATATAGTTGAATGTATTAAGCACAAAGTTGTCCTATGTGTTTATGAAGCTGTAATAGGAATACCTTGTATGTTTCATTGTCTTGTTCTTCTGAATGCATCCATCCATCCCCTTTAAATTTAATATTTATGATACACATGGGAATTGCAGGTGTGTTAAGATCTAGGCATGCATTTTCACAATGCCCTAGTTTCATGCATTTTAAAGGATTTTTCCCTTTATGCATTTTTGCATTTACAAAATAGTTTTTAACCTATATGCACACTAGAGGGTTTTTGGTTTCAAAATACACAACGTACGAATATATGTAAATTGATAAAATACACACTCTGCAACTTTTATCACTCATTTTGGAGGTCACATGATTCTTAGGTGTGCATTTTATAGTAATCTAGTTTTTCCATCCATTTTACAAAAGATCTTGAATTTGGGTTCCAGGTAGAAATCCCCTTTCATTTGAAAATGCACTCTGGATGATACAGATAGAATCAAAATTTTATTAAATTCACCCCAAATGTTAGATCACTAAATTTGGATCTATATAGAAGCATGGGTGTGCATTTCCATTAGGGAACTTTCTACTGATTTGGTGTCTCAATTTACAAGGTAGATTTTGCCTCTTTTACACAACAACCACTTTTATGTTTGCAAACAAAACACTGAATATGTAGACAAGTGTAAAATAATATAAGACACCTTAGGAACTTGAATCACTCAAATTTTAGGTGTGATAACACTTGGGCGTGCATTTTGAGAATGCTCTAGTTTCATGCATTTTAAGCATTTTTCCCTTTATGCAGTTTTTTGCATTTACAAAGAAGTTTTTAACCTTTATGCCCAGTAGAGGGTTTTTTGTTTCAAAATGCAAAACTAAAGTATGAATGTATGTAAAATGATAAAATACAAACTCTGCAACTTTTATCACTCATTTTGGAGGTCAAATGATTCCTTGGTGTGAATTTTATAGTAATCTAGTTTTTCCATCCATTTTACAAAAGATCTTGAATTTGGGTTCTAGGTAGAAGTCCATTTTCATTTGAAAATGCACTTTGGATGATATAGATAGATTCATAATGATTTTTTTTATACTGGGGGAATAAAAAACTCACGGTTCTCGTACTCGCGTGACACGGGGTCGATACCCTTCCGCTACCACTATAACCCCAGGTGCACCACACAGTTCGCAAGCATGGAGCACAAGTAAGTCGAGGTGAGAATCGAACTTGAGACCTCCTTTACATATTTCCTTCCATTTACACGAAACTTGCCAATCGGTCTACACCCTTGCGGGGATAGATTCATAATGTTATTAACTTCACCTTAAAACTTATATCACTAAATTTTGAGCTATATAGAATCATGGGTGTTCATTTCCATTAGGGAACTTTCTACTGATTTGGTCTCTCAATTTACAAGGTAGATTTTGCCTCTTTTACACAGTAGCCACTTTTATGTTCGCATACACAACACTAAATATGTAGAAGTGTAAAATAATCTAAGTCACCCTTAGAAACTTGAATAACTCAAATTACAGGTGTGTCAAGACCTGGGCATGCATGTTTCATCATGCCTTGGTTTCATGCATTTAAAAGCATTTTTCAGGTTATGTTTTTTTTTTGGCATTTACAACAGAGTTATCTTTTTAGACAACTTCTTTTGTATATTTAAAATTCATTTTGATATCTAATGCTTCTCATATTATAACGTAACATTTTAATATGTAATGCTTCTTATATTGTGGCAGGGTGATTGTGGGAATGCACCAACATTGGAGCAGGTAAACGACTAACAATATCCATATCCATTTAAAGTGAATATTATTATTATTTTTATAATTGAATTAACTTGTTTTTTTTGTTGATATATGTAGTTGTTAGTACTTGATGTACTTGACAATTTTGAAAACTATGAGAACATGTTTGAATTGGACCCAATTGAGACAATGAAAAATGTTGTGATAAAACAAAACATTGAACTTACTTAGTTGTTTATGCGTGAATCAATAGAGAAGGTTGAACAAAGATGCAAAGTTTTTATGGAGGAAATAAAATGATCTAGGATAAGAAAAATATTTTAAAAAGTTTATTTATCACATATGTTCATTTATGATTTTTTTTTATACTTTTATATGATCTTAATAAAATATGTTTTCCTTTTATAGGAATTATTTAGAAAACTTCAACAACCTACTCCCGAGGATGGCATTGGTAGCATTGATGCTCAAACACAAAAATGTCCTACCACGAGCCACATACATGTGTGGATATTTGGCTCTCTGCTTGTGGCTGATAGCCCCGTGATTGAGACAATTGAAGCTTCTAGGGCCCATGATACACCGTCGACGTAGTGCATGCTAGACCAAGCACTTGATGGTAACCAATATGAGGCAATTGGTGATTCTACTTATTTCTTTCCTAGATCATCACATGTTACCAACAAGGGAACATTGTCAGTTATCTTTTTGGTGGATGAGAACATTGTTCCAATCAAGATACAAAAATTCCCAGGTATTTATTAATGTCTTAATTATTTTGTATTATCTAATTGAAACATACACCTCTATAGTTATTTTGAATTAATGATCATATTGTTCTACAATAAACAACACCTTTTTCAAGCATATGAATGACAAGTCCTTAGATATTTTTGGGCTCACCATATGAACATGGTGGAATGGTTAGAATCTCAATTTGAAGAAGGAACTTATTGACCACTTGGTCAACATGTTCAGTGATTCCTTCAATAAAATTGGAGTCACCTCATTGGATGGAACACGTTTGAAATATGTGAGGGACCAATATAGGGTTCATTTGCAAAAAAAACCTAGGTATGAGCATCCTCCGATGATTCCCGAGGTTGAGTGGAAGAATCTATTAGAGGATGCAAAGGAGAAGACAATGAGAAAATAAGGAAAGACGCCACCTGGACCTAGAAGGTATATCATATTTTGAATTTAGTATGCTGAATTTTTGTTAGTTCTATATAAAAGTCGTGTTATGCAACCTATTGAAAAAAATTTCTAGGCTCCCAGGCACATCAAAAGAAACCAAGGTAATACTAGAAAAACACGGGCAACACAAACTTGTCTAGGGTGGTTATGTGAAACTAAAAGAATGAATTGCAAGTATCGATTAATTAAACCATATCATTCATATCATCATCCAAATTTTATTTAATTGGATCCAATAAGCCAAATTTGAGATCTTGTGAAATGTAGGGGGATCAATTCAAAATTGCAACCAAATAAGAAGACCTTCGACTCGGTTTCATGTGTTTCTTTCAAGCCGTGGTCGAATGACGACAAAACATGGGGAAATAAATATTCCCCTTTGAACGAAATCATAAGTAAAATCAATGGAATTTAACTGTTGGTTACTTGTAAAATCTATTCATGATTGATTTCACCCATAAATGAATATGCCTTTCTATTTTAAGAAAGAGAGCAATGACAATAATGAGGCCAGTAGTGGACAACAACCCAATGAAAGTGGAGTACAGTCTGATGATGGTGGTGTGTAGCCCGACCATGATGGTGGAATTCAAATCAATGGTGGTGTGTAGCCTAACCATGACAATGGAATGCAACCCGATTGTGGTGGTTTGCATCCTAACCATGACGGTGGAGTGCAACTTGATGATGGTGGTGTGCAGCCAGGCCATGATGGTATTATGGCTATAAAATCAGAAGTATGGATTAATAAAATTATTAATATTTACTTGCAGATGGTGTACATATAACTTTTCTTGTTTTGATGGTAGAGCATGTAGATGACAATGATTAGCGAGAGAAGGAACACATGGCGGCCGAACTAATGGTCTTGACTAGTTAACCTGGTAAACAACATTGTAATGATATTTGCATTAATGAAATAATTATTTGAATAATAACTAACCATGTAAATTAAATTCTTTTTGTTATTTTAGTCGAGGTCCCTTAGCTATGACCTGCATGCTCTGGAGAGTACTCGACTAGACATATAACACATCAGAGCATGCATATTGAATCAACACCAACAGAGGGCCCAACCACTGAAGTAGATCAAGACATGGATGAGACAATCAACATATTTCTGAAAACTAAAAAACATAAAAAGAAGTGATTGTATATATTATGAGAAACATGTATAATGGAAACATATTTTGACGATAAAATATATTAATATATACTATTTTTTGCTACCTTCTTATGGATGTATGTTATAAGAAACATGTATAATGGAAACATATTTTGATGATAAAATATATTAATATATATTATTTGTTCCTACCTTATTATGGATGTATGTTATATGTTTTGTATGTACAAAGCCACATAGTTTCACACACATTCTTTCTTTAATTTACCTTTAAATTGTGTTTTTCTACTTTCTATTCATGAATCGTACTATGCTACTTTCAATTTTTACTCAGTAGATAGATTGGGTATGGGGAATTGAGAGTGATGTGAGGGGGGAGGGAGGGGATAAATGAGCTTCGGCCTTCACGTAGTTGGTCATGTTCAATAGAGTAAAATGTTCTAAACCAAGAGAAGCTCATTCATGTATTCCACTTTAGTATTTCAAGAGTCTCATACATGTTGATATGTCTGATTATTTATTAGCTTATTATTCATTCATATAACCTTTTATTCTCTGATGATTTCTATGGGGATTCTAAAGGACATGGTTAGGGCAATGGTGTCGAGTTATATTTTCTCTGGATATGTGGGGTGTTCATTTCAAACTAAAAGGAGCTCCAAATTTTATTACCTTGTATATTTGTTTGTTGTTTAGATCTAATTTATTATGTCTTATTTACTAATAAAATCTAGACCATCACAGCGGGTTGCAATAGAATCTCATTACAGGAACAAGGGTGACCAAATAGTTGTAAGAGTTTCCACATCTTTGCCAACAGGCATGTGGGTAGATTTGTAGATCCGCCCTCAAGCCTGTGGGTTTAATTGTATCATCTACAACCTTCACCCACAGACATGTGGATAAATTTGTAGATTCTCCCTCAAGCCTATGGGTTTAATTGTATCATGTACAACCTCCACCCACAGGCATGTGGAAAAGGTTGTGACATCTCTGCTCACAAGCCTATGGGAAGAGTTGTGGAATCTCTATTCACAGGCTCATGGGAAGAGTTGCCACATATCTATCCACATGGATGTGGGTAGAGTTGTAGCATCTACAACTATGCCCACATACCTATGGGAATATTTGTGACATCTCTGCCCATAAGAACGTGGAAGAGTTTCCATGTGGGTAGATTTTCCACATCTCTGCCCACATGTCTATGGGTATAGTTGTATCATTTGCAACTCCACCCACATGCCTATGAGAGGAGTTTCCATGAAGCAAACTTAGATAACTAAATTTGGATCTATATAGAAGTATGGTTGTGCATTTCCATGAAGTCACTTTCTATTGTTTTGGTATCTCAATTTACAAGGTAGACTTTGCCTCTTTTACACAACAACCACTTTTATGTTTGCAAATGAAAATATAAATATGTATATGGGTTTAAAATTATGTAAGACACCCTATGAAACTTAAATCACTCAAATTGCAGGCCTGTCAAGACCATGACACACATTTTTTGAATTCCGACGTGCATTTATGCACAAATGCAAAAACTACAGTTTAAAAGAAAAACTAGTATTTTTCTCAATATGGTATTCCATTTTAGTATTTCTAAAGTCGCGTACATGTTTATATGTATGTTTATTCATTTAATTATTATTCATTGATATAACCTTGTATTCTCTGATGATTTTTGTAGGTCTTCGCAATGGAAATGCAACTAACAACTACCCTATGTGTGATGTGGTTGTACAAGATACTGCCTCATCGAGCTCATGGACGCATGTAGTTAGTACTCATTTTTCCATTTTAGTGAGTGTGTGTGCATGGGCGTGCATTTCCCTTAGTTCAAAGTATTGTGGGAAAGCTATGAAAACTTGGTTCAAGATAGAAGTCCATAGTCATTTTATATTGCACTCTGTATGATATATACATATTTAGAATGTTATTAACTTCACCCCAAAACTTAAATAACTCTATTTGGAACTATATAGAAGCATGGGCATGCATTTAACTTAGTTCAACGTATTGTGGGAAATCTTGTAAATATCATTTGGATATTTGTAATAACTTTGTTGAAGGACAAGGTTAGGGTAATGGTGTCGAGTTAGATTTTCTCTGGATATGTGGGGTGTTCACTTGAAACTAAAAGGATCTCCAAATTTTGTTACCTTGTATCTTTGTTTGTTGTTTCAATCTAATTTTGTATGTCTTATTTACTAATAAATTCCACGCTATCACAATGGGTTGCAATGGAATCTCATTACAGGCATAAGGGTGACCAACTAGTTGACACTTGTTGCAATTCTTTGCATATTCCATGGCATGTTAACATTATGTCGACTACCACCGTCTAACATAGAGAAAATTAAACCTAGTAGTTTATGTTCCACCATAATTCCCTCCTCTCTCTTTTTCACGCACCTCCTAAAGGATGACTTAAAATTTATGATCTAGCATGCATTAGTTTAAAATACTATGTATGGAAAGATTATATAGGTTTCCCATGGTGAAATTGTATTTTTCATAGTACATAACCAATCATATTCATTGTTTATGGTCATACATATTTGGTACAAAACAAAACTTGAGGAATTTTTTGATTTATGTGAAAAAACCTTGAAATACTTCCACCCAAAATAGATTTAGATGTGGGAAATTATCTAGGGTATCCATAGTTGCCATATTTTTGTCCACAGGCCTGTGGGTAGAGTTGCCACATCTCTTGCCACGGGCCCATGGGAAGAGTTTTAGATCTTCCCACAGGACTGTAAGTATATTTGTAGCATCTACAACTCCATCCACAGTCATGTAGGTAGATTTGTGAAATCTCTGCCCACAGGCCTATGGGAAGATTTGCGACATCTCTGCCCATAGGCCTATGGGAAGAGTTTCTGCATCTTTTCCCATAGGCTTGCAAATATATTTGTAGCATATACATCTCTTACCACATGCCTATGAGAAGAGTTTCCACAATATATCTTCCCACATGCATGTGGCAGAGTTGCCATGTGGGTAGAGTTTCCAAATCTCTTCCCACAAGTATGTGGGTAGAGTTGTAGCATTTGCAACTTCGCCCACAGGTTTATGGGAAGAGTTACCACATCTTTTCCCATTGTTGGGTATGTGATAAATTTTCTATGTTGCACTTGGTGCGTAGGGGGGATTGAGGGGGGGCCGCTAGCCCCCCCAAGAATTTTTTTACCTCGGGAAATATGACACATTTTTCCTTATTTTTTGTGTCTCCTCGATTTTTGTGTCCATTGTTGGGCGGTTTTTTCGTCACATGGTTTTTTCCAATGGTTTTATATTTACGGTTAAGGAATTAGGTTTGTTGACTAATACAGGTCATTGGGTTAGGGTTTTAGATGTTGTTGGCTCCTATATATATTTTATTGTAAACAATGTATGAGTATGAATGGATATAGAATATGTTGGTTTTCCTGGTTTGGGTTTACAGGGGAAAAATCTTTGTGTAATGTGTGTTTTTTTCATTGTATCTTTTCTATTCTTTTACTAAAAATATGTTTGCAATAAATATTGTACAAGGTTCAAATCTACACCCAGAAGCCCATGGGAAGAGTTTCCATGAAGCGAACCTAGATAAATAAACTTGGAGCTATATAGAAGCATGGTTGTACATTTCCATTAGGTCACTTTCTACTATTTTGGTCTCTCAATTTGCAAGGTAGACTTTGCCTCCTTTACAAAACAACCACTTTTATGTTCGCAAATGAAAATATAAATATGTAGAAAGATGTAAAATTATGTAAGACACCCTCATAAACTTGAATCACTCAAATTGTAGGCTTGTAAATATGGTTTAGTTTCCTTTCCTTCGGGGTTTCGCGACCTCCCGGTCTAGGATCGTTCTTAAACACCTGAGTCATATTGTCTCTTTGGTCCCCTACTGGAACCTGACAAACTCTATTGCATGTCCTTCTTCCTCCAAAGTGCAAGTCCTCTCAATCTCACAAATCTCTTCTTGGCCCTTTGAAGAAGGTTGGCGGTGACACTTAGCTCTCTATGCCAGGCCCTTTCTATCACGTGTCCTTGGGCTGTGTCCCAGGGCTCAATCATGCAAAGCTCTTCGGGCTTTGAGCTTCGAATATTCTCACAAAATCCAACTCTTATGTTCCCGAATTCCAAATTGATGAACTCAAGCACGCAAGGATCAACGGTCCGTGTCTCTCCTGTAGATCGATGACTGCAATCTATTCATACTCTGGCCTTCGGGAGTCTCTCAATGTCCTTCTCCGATATCTCTCGGAGTGTTATTCCTCTAAAATGTGCGGATCTCTTCTATGCGTCCCCTCTGAATCCAACAGTCTAGGTTCAAATCGCTCTTTGCGACTTCGTGAAGATCTTCGTTTGCTCTAGGAAAACCTTCTAGAGCTCCAACTCCCAGATCTCCCAATATTTATGCCAACTGTCTCCTCCCAATGATGGATGATTTCAATGTCTTTGGGACTTCGACAAGTCCTCGACCTCCTTGCACACTTAGCGCAATTTTATTCTCAAGATTTAGATTGTTCATGAGCTTCTTCTACACTCCTTGCAGAGTTTTGCGCAAACTCTCCTGCAACTTTGCTCGGCTTGAAAACCTCCAAGGTTCCTATTTCCTCTACATCCTTCAGTGGACTTTCTCGTGACCTCCTGGAAACTTAATGCCCTTCCTCCTAATATTGTAAGGTGAACTTATAGTCTCCTTGGCACACTCCTTTCACTCAGCTAAGCCTTTCGACGACTTATCCCTTAGCCTTCCTGGAAGTCTCAAGGCATCTCATTTCCTTTTCTGTTGTAGTCTTGCAAAGCCTTCCTTCCTTAGAGTGTTCAACAACCATGGGATTCTCTTAAGGATTCCAACACTTCAAAATGTGTTGCTCAAGTATGCTCTCATACTGGCTCTATTCCCTCCTAGAAGAGTGTTACAGAGTATTCAGTAACTCTGTGATGTGTTTCCTCCTACACAATATTTCTTTCCAAGGTACCCAACCACCTTGAAATTTCCTCCTGAGTCCATGAATTATCCTGGTGTGCCCTCCTGGAAGCTTCTCTTCTAACTCCACTGAGTTCATATACACACTCCTTGCATTAGCTCATGGAATCTCAACTCTCTTTTGCGCACTCCTTTCACTTATCCTTGAGAACCAGACTTAATCCAACAAACTCACAGATATAAATTTACACCTCTATCCCTGCAGATGACTTATAACATACATCTACAGATCAAATGCATACAAATGAAATTCATAACACAACATACATTACATAGAAATTGATAAACAATAAAAATTGTTCCTTTCTATTAATGGTGGAATGTCCATTACAACATATGAGTCCAGACTAGGACTGAGTCTTAGATAGAAGAAGCAGGTTTTCAGGACTGTGGGCAACTCTTTCCAGGGTAGAGAGATTGTTGGGCAATTTTTTTCTCTTGGAGGGAGTCCAGCAGCAACTACAGAGCTCTGAAAATTCCTGATCTAGCTTGTTGTTGAAGCCCTAGAAGGGAAGTGGAGCAATCGATGGACTGTGGAACAGTGAAGGTATATATTCCCGAGGTGGGGTAGGCATGTGGGGAATGAGAGTATTGAGTGTTGGGTGTAAGTAGGCTCCTTGGAGGGAATCCTTCCTATTGCATTGTGCATCTTTCCATAGTCTCAACCTAGCCTAGGATTTCCTTTACCCTGGGTGGAGTTTAGTCCCATCTCGGGGGTGATGTTATAGCAAGATTTTCCTCACCATTGCTATCTTGCATAGAGGGCCTTTTTCCATTTCCCTATGCAGACTTGTCATCCCTTTTTGATGAATCCAAATCCAAATATATACATTTTCCACATATACGCTCCCTATCTGCTATAAAAGATGCGTATACACTGGCTGCTCCACTATAGCCCGCGTACATCGAGATTTGTGCTAGAAAATACAAAATGAAATCAATTTTCCATGTGACGACAAGAGATCTCTGATCCTTGGCCTTCCATATACTGGAAATGTTCTGACTCGGCCCTTCGGTTGCATTATGAAGGCTATAAAATTACAATTATGAGGTATGGAAAAGAGGAGAAAGCATTCAAATTTGAGATCAAAGTTACTCTGGAGAAATTATTTCATATTGAGTCTTCATCCCTTTGTCCCTCAAGTATGAACATAGTGTTCATCCCCCAAGATCTTTTCCTATTGTTGAGAGAACCTCATTGTCTCTCTCCTATGAGATTTCCTTTGGTGGAGGCCTAGTTGGAAGGAACTTGGTTAATTGGTTTCGAACCATTCCAACACGGAAGTCTGTAATGTTGTCACTTCTGCTGATCAATTATTAATAGAAATACTCTTTTCCTGTCCCCTTGGTTTATTGCAAATATATGATTATTATCCATGGGCATGTTTGTAATGTTTATTAATGGATTATTCTATCTGATTTGCTAACCCCTTTATATAATCACTATATACTTGCTTTTCTCATCTGTTAAGAACTTATTGCAAGTATAAAACTTTTAGTCAAAGTGCTCAATGGTGGAACATCATCAAATGTTGGATCGAGGTAGGCCTCTTTCTCATCTTGCTCATTAGTTTATATAGCATATGTTGGAATTGAGTTGATTTATGCAGTCATACCTATCTGTTGTGGTTTACCCTTGGCCATAGAGAGTTTTTCCCTCGTAACAGAATTGGTGACTCCACTGGGGAGAGATCTTCCTTCTAAGGGTTAAAGTACTTTTTCTTCTTATATTGCTCTTTTTCCTTTGTGTTTCTTGTCATATCACTGCTTGACAGATTCTGTTCACTTTGGGTCTGAGTTTTTAGCCTTTTTTCCCTTGCCTGGCCTTGTTTTAAATCCTATACGCACCTTTTCCTTGATAATCGCATATACATGCTTGCTGTCTCACTGCAGGATGCATATATACGCTATGTTCTCCTGAAGAGTCGCGTATACCACTTTCCTTGGCTTGTTTTCTTGGTTTAGTGATTGTTGGGTGGGATTTGATGATTGTTGAGCCTTCTTAGGTCTCTGTACTGTCTTTTGAGCTTCTCTGGGATGACAGAAAACCTATTGGTTGTTGAATTTTTGGGCGTAGTCTTTCTCTTTGTTTTTTGATTTTTGGTTGTCCTTGAACCCTGGGTTGTTTGCTTGGCTGCTTGGTATTCTGCTTGAGTTATTTCATTTACACACAGTAGAATTTATATATCAGATTTCTTTTCAGTCCATGCATTTTTTCTTTAATATATTAAAAATACAAAAAAATAGGCATTTTGCATAGGTTAGCATTTTTGTCTTTGAAGCTTTATCATTAGCTTAGTTCATTTAGCGAAAGATTGCATTAAACTTCTGAATTGCAAAGTTGAAATTGAAAATTGTACTGTTTTTATTAGCATATCATTCATTGAAAAGTTAAATATAGACTTTGCATTATATTCATATTCATTTTCTTGCAGATTCATAACATCATGAGTTTCACTTCCATACCCTTTTGAGTAATCACGACCAATAAAATTTATTCTTTTAACTACAATTGATTAGTAACGATTTTATTTTTAGGGTGCACAAAATAGTCTAGTACCTTGGAATAGGATTTTGTGAGTAAAATTCTCCAAGGTAATTAAATCAACATATGTGTCTGAGACATGGAGTTGAGAAGTCCATTGTATAATTGGTAAGATCAGGAGGCTCTGCTCGCACCGGATTTAATCACTAGGTCCGCAAAGTTAGTTGAAGGGATAACCCTTGGATACTCACCTAGCGTCAAAGATATTTCTGTGGATTTATTCATATTTGGGGATCTTGCTAGTACCCATACCTCTATGAGAGGCCATGCTTTCAAGGTTTCAGGATTTGCTACCCTGCCTATACGGTGATCCAGACTTACGACTGCTCACCTGTGCATCGGTTATACAGTGATTTATTAGTTGCTTGACTTAGGTATCTCATAGGTTACTTGCAGGGGTTATTCTGCTTGTACCTTGGGTAAAATAGGGGTTGGAAAACACACAACCTTTATGGAGGATTACCTCTTCAGGGGGATCTGACCGACTAGTTGTTAATCCCACGAGGGCCCCTATAATTGATTCGGTTACCTCCAAACTTTAGCAAGGAGTCCCAAGTCCCTCTTGGATGAGACATACCTTCTTTAGCGAAGGAGGCCACTCAGTCACTTTAGCCCATTTGCACGCATATTGTTCGTCTGAATTTTTGGTATGCTCTTTGACTACTAGTTGGCCTTAGGATATATTTTTATTTTGTAGAGTCATAAGTCATCATGGAGTCAGACCATCTTCCTCGCTAGTCCCGTTGGTTGTTACAGTTACCACCAGTTTTTGATTTCTTTCCTTCTAAAAGGCGTAGAGTATCAAGCGTGGTACACACACATCCACCTTTCAGACTTGTGGTTCCACAAGGATGAGTATTGAGTCCAGTCTTCAGAACACTAGGAGTTCTTCGACTCCCATGCCCACTATAATTAATGCCACCCCTTTGACTCCTGCAGCCGCTACAATTGCAGTGTTGGAGGCTTATACTAGTACTATGGCTCATCCTGTATTTAATGCTTCATATCTTGCCTCAAACCCTTTTGGGGGTATTGGTCACTCACCAAGTTACAATGTTCAGTCCATCCCTATGGCTTCTAGTCCATTTTATTATGGTATGCCTAACTTCACTTCACAGTTTTCAACTACCATCCCAGCTACTGGCCCTAACACTAGCTTTGGACTTGGGGGCACTACACTTCCTTACACTCCTTTCCCGTTTGGTGGTTCTCATATTCCCCAAATGAATCCTAATGTAGGAAGCATCCCTCTTCTTAACCCTGGGTCTAATCCTTTTATGCCTGGATGGAGCAACCCAGCTGGCAGACAAGTTCTGCCCTATATCCCTACCCCCTCTCTTTCGATTCTAACCAATACTTTTGGCATGATGAATCCACTTCAATCCTTCAGGTTCCCACCGTGAGGAGGTCATTCTTACACTTTGGGCAACCCCCAACCTAGATCCAATCCAATTGGGGGCAGTTTTCATAACCCCCAGCCTAGATCTAATCAGGCTGGGGGTAATTTTCACAATCCTTATCAGAACATTCCTGCTGGAATGATGCCCAACCCACCTTATACGAACCAGCCCGGAGGAGGGCCTTATAATTCCAAACAGGGCTTTGTTACTTACCAGAATCCTGGATGGAATGCATTTCCCAACACACAATATTTCACGGGAGGATGGGGCCAGATGTCGCAACCCCATCTCCCTTTTCTGACCATGCTCAATCTGCCAGACTAGGCTAAGTTAATGAATGAACCAATGCATCATGATCCCACATGGCCCCCTGTCCCCACTAAAATTCCTTCAGACATTCCAAAGTTTTAGGCTAAGAATGGAGAGGACCCTGGTGAACACATCACTTCCTTTCACCTTTGGTGCTCATCGAATTCCCTGAACCATGATTCAATTAGATTAAGATTGTTTCAATGCACTCTCATTGGAGTTTCTTTTCAATGGTATATTGAGATACCTAGGGGGACATATGGATCATTGAATCAGTTGGTGGTGGACCTTCTCAACCACTTTCAGTTGCCCATTCGTTATGATGCTGGCCTCGAACTTTTATCAACTTTACACCAGGACACCACCACTCATATCTCGAATCATATCCAGGAGTGGCGTAGATGGAGGCGGTTGATTAAGACCCCTATACCCCTGGCCTTTCTTCTAGAATGGTTCCTAAAGTATTTTCACCCTCATATCTCGAAGGATGTTGCTACTTTTGGGGTCTCCAACAAGTAAGAAGTTGTCTTTAGAGCCCAGCAATTAGATTTAATATATGCTCAGTCTGGGATGTTATATCACCTTCTTCCAGAAGCACCATGGTCAAATTATGATCCTAGGTAAAAACTCGGACCTCATGTCGATGGCACTGTAGGGTCTGCCAATGTAAAGGCTGCAGACTCAGCGACTAAGTCTGTTGGACGATCAGCGTCATTAGGATCCTCCAAAACCACCCAATTGGCGGATGTACATTCTATGCAATCATCGAAAAACCCAAATGGTGACCAACAACCAGATGGGAATAAAAGGAAAGGTCGAAACAATCGTAAGGGTGGGAAAAATGGCAACAAACCCAAGGACAAAGATAATAATGGGAAGAATAATGATAATGCTGGAGAGGGTAAGAAAGGGAAATGTAAGGTGAATTTTCCTTGTAAACTTTGTACCGATGAGCACCTTACACATTTATACCCCAAACTCACAAAAGTTGCGAGGCTTTTAAATATACTGCACATCGTGCTGACGAATCCATTCCCACACAACCAACACTTAGCCTCAATCTCTTTGAACACCGAAAATGTGCCTGGTGGAAGTCAAAACCCACAGTCGCAAGATGGTGATCGTGTTTGTATCAATATGGACAACACAAAAATTGATATAGCCACCCGTTCTCGAGATTATAGCTCTTCAAAAGCTAGTACTGGTCTAGAATCTCCTCCTCCTCCTCTGGAGATGGACCTATAGATTGAGAAACCAGATCCACCGCCTTGTATTCTGAAAGGAGTACTCAAGCACTCTACTCACAACCCTAATGCTAGAGCCGCCCAAAACTACTCTATCGTTGAGGATTTGGGCCAAACACCTTGTGCAATGTCAGCTTTGGAGGTACTCCAGACATGTCCATCATAGAGGAATGCCTTACTCTTTGCTTTAGGAGCTCTAGATCCTAGTGGCTCAAAAATCATCAAGTTTGATGTCATGTATATGAAGCCTCACTTACCCTACCATGTGGCTTTCCAAATCTGCATGGAGTATTCCAAGTATACTATCAAATGAGTAGTCGTTGATCAAAGTTTTTTCACCTGTGTGATGTCCCTGGTCTGTTGGAAAGCTCTTGGTTCCCCAACCCTTTCCAAGTCGTTGAACATCTTGACTGAATTCGATGCTCATTCTTTCCACCCTCACATTATTCTCCCTGCCTTTCCGGTCCATTTAGGTGGAAAGACGGTATAGGTGGAAGTAGAGGTAGTTGATGTGCCTCTTGATTATAACCTGTTACTAGGTCACAATTGGACCTATGTTATGTTCATTGTCATATCATATGTTTTACGTATACTTTGTTTTCCTCATCAAGGGGAGATCATGACTATAGACCAGTTATCCTTTGCGTACTCTAGTCCTAACGCATCTATTGGACCGTCGATCCCTATGATCAAGAATTCTCAGCTGACAACTGAGAATATCGGCATCGTAAAGTATTCTTCCCTCATGGGTAACTTTGACTTCTCGACACCGATTCACCACATTTACACCATGTCTAGTAGACCTGCTTCAATAGGGAAGTCCATTCCTTTCCGCACTTCCTATTTTAGTGATCCATGGACCCTACCTTCTTTGACTTTGTCGGGTGAAGGAAAATTGCATGTTGGCATGGTTATGCCACTATTGGTACTGGAGATTGCATATCAAGCTATTCTCAACTCTTACGTCGAACCCGATCCTGTTACCTCACCAATGGACAATGTTGGCCCTTGGTTATGGAAGGAATCGAAGAACAAGGAAAAAAAGGTGAAAAGTGAACTTCGAGGAAGACACAGTATCTGTCACTAGGTCGAAGTGAGCAAAAGAGAAGAAAATATGGATCGAAGTATGGAAATACAAGCCATTGGATGAGGAAATCGAGGATGACATATCAGCAAGGAAGATGAATCGAGGAAAACTTAGCAAGTGGAAAAATCCACCGTTGGATGCTTTGGAGGACCGCGCGAGAAGGAAGGAAAGACAGGCTGGTGAAGCCCGGAAAAAGAGGGTCAAGTTGACCTAGGGTTTTAGACACCTAGGGTTTTGGTATCTAGGGTTTTGGCACCTAGGTTTTGGCCTAGGGCTATCGGTGAAGTATTTTAATGTATAAATAAAGGTCAAGAGTACCTGGGTCGGGTTGGTACGATATCATTGTTGATCTATCTTTATTGTTTTGGTAAGAGATTATTGTATTGAGAGAGAGAAGTGTTGAGAGAGAGAGCCTTTTGGTATTGTAATATCTTTAGTTGTGTGCGAAGGTCAAATCCTGCAGCTGGGTGCGCAGGAAGGGGAGAGAAAGAGAGAAGAATAAAGAATATCTACTAGCTGAGAGTGCAGACAAGAACTGTATGCTTTACCTTAATACATCATAAACATAGTTCTGTGGATGTAGCCCTAGAGAGAGGGTGAACCATGTATATCTTACGTTGTGTGTGTGATTGATTCTTAGATCTCTATTGTTGTTCTATTATAGTTTTCATTGTTGTGTTAGATCAGATCTATATTTGTACATGATAGATCTAGCTTTATAAGTGATAGATGCATGTTGTGTTGTTGTTGTACTAGATCCACTTGATATTCCCCTAGTTGTATACATCTCTGTCCTATAACCCCCTCGGAGGTGTTGCCAAAAGGGACAGTAGGTAGGGCTTGTTGGTGTGCTCTTGGAGTGAACCTTGGGTCTGCCCCTGTGCCAACAAATGGTTCTATTTCAGGGACATGGATCTTCATGAGGGAATGTCAAGGTGGTTCCCATTGAAGACAGAGATTCATAAGTGGATAGAAGATCAAGAGAGGCACTTCGCTGAAGCCTAGGACATGAACCCTAATTTTAGTACAAAGGATTGGTTGGAGAAATATATCTTTACCGATATACACGAGATCTTCTTTAGAGGAATCTACCAGGAGATGTATGAGTGGCTAGCTAGACTAGCAAATACCCAGTTCAAGATCCGATCTAGAACCCCTGTGGTTTGGACGTCAGCGTTGATCCAGAAGGTCAAAAGAGTTGATAACGTTTTATCCAGAGTAGTAGATCATTGGTTTGATAGTACCATTGGAGGGTATATCACCAAGTTTGTTGTTGACAAAATAGAATAGTATAGCCAAGCCGAGAGATACTTTTTCAAAGGACCTAGAGGAAATTTTTTTCACTTTCTGAAGATGAGAATCAAGATGTTGTTGCACGAAAAGAACGTCTTGAAGATACAATAGATCGAGTGGACTTGAAAATACTAATGTTTAGGAATTCAGACAGCGACAACGATACATAAGCTAGACATATGTGCAATGGGAGAGTATTCAGAGAGGTTCACCTTGAGAAATTGTTTAAGAAAAACTACGAGGAAGAGGGTTTCTATAGTGGAGAAGAGGCAGATCTGAAAGACGAAGAACATTTAGAACCTGCTAGGACAGAGGAAGGAGAATCCAAGGAACCTCGCCAGGATGAGTGAAAAACTTCAGGAACTGTGCAAATTGTTGAAGCAAGTACTGTTAATCCTCCTGTTATTTCAGCAGCACTAGGTAATTAAAATAATCAGAACCACCAGAGTCCTCAAAGTACTGTTACTAGTAGCTCAACATCTACACAGATAGAAAACCTAGGTAGCTCTATGACAGATGAGATGAGGCTCCTTATATTTAGGGGAGATGGATCTTAAGATCCTGATCAACATTGGTTTCTGTGTGAAGCCGTATGGAATATTAAAAATGTCATTGATGAAGCTGTTAAAAGGACCCAATTCAGCACTACCCTAAGGGATCACGGACTAAGCTGGTACATGAAGCTTGTCCAAGGACTTGCATAGCCTAAGGCACTGGGAGAGATCAAGAATGTGTTGATTTCAAAGTTCTAGAAACCTAAGTCAAAGTCACAATGTATTACAGAGCTGAAAGAGATCAAATAGAAGGTGACCGAACTAGTTTGGGAGTTCGATCAAAGGTTCAAAAAATTAACAGGTTGATTAACTTTTCAAATCCCAGATGAATAGAATAAAGAATGGTTCATTGATGCACTCTTACCCCACATCAGAGTTCCTCTGATGAAGAATAATATCAATTCATAGTCTGAGGCATTGGAGATCGCCATGAAGCTATAATCAACCCCTATGGGAGAATCCAGCTCAGGTATGAGCCAGATATTGAGCCAGCTGACTAGTTTGTCTTTGTAGGTCGAGAACATTAAGAAGGAAAAGGGGAAGGACAAAAGAGAATATATATGGTGTGTAATATGCATATCAGAAGGCCATGATAAGGAACATTGTCCTTTATTCCATGAATATTTGGCCTCAGGAGCAGCGAGCCCCTTGAAGAAAGTCAACCTACCCTGGTGTGAACTATGCAGAAATAGGCATCGCACAGGTGAGTGTTATTACATGTAGAAGTATGTTCAAACTCCCACAAGTTTCTATTTCACATTCTTTAAGTCTATGGGGAACGAATATGGGGATTGTAGGGCCTATGACCTTATGCATGAAAGATCGATGGACATATACAAGATCCAAGGTGACATATACAAGCTCAAGGGACATAAACAAGAAGGAAACACTCTGCAACATAACTCCCCAGGAAGAGGAAATTCTAATCCTCGCGGTGGATACAGAGGACATGGACAAGGAGGAGGAATGGACCGAGGTCGAGGATAGATCATCTGTTACAATTGCACGTAACCAGGACACTTGGCGAGGGTTTGTCAGAAACCTTGCACTACATGCAACTATTGCAGCTCATTCGACCGTGTTATAGAAGATTGCCCTATGCTGCTAGCTAAGTTGCAGGAAAGACAAGGACCTCAACAGAATCCACAAGTGCAATTGATATATGATGAGACTCACAGGAAAGACCCTAAATTTGTTGTTATCACTCAAGGAGGCACTGCTACAAGAGAGGATAGAATGACTCAAGGAAAAATTGCAGAAGACTCAGGTATCAGGAAGGCTACAGAGAAGACTCAAACTTTCGATGCAAAGAAAGAAAGAAAAATATTTGGGGAAGCAAGACAAGATTTCAAAGAAGATCAAGGTTCCTCATCAAAAATACAGCCAGAAATACAATAATATGGAATGCTTCAGGCATTTGATCAATCTTCTTCGCCACATGAGGGAAAAGAGGTAAGAAAGATCATGGAATTTTTATGCACCTATGTTAAGTTGATTCAAGATAAAGGCATTGTACAAGAGCTACAAAAATTAATCAGACAGTATGAACTAGGAAAGATAGACCCGTTACTGAATAGGGTAGTACACCAAATTGGTAAAAAGAGAAGGACAAATAAAGAATTACATTTGAATGCTCAAATAGGAGAGTATGATATAGACTATGTGGTCCTCGACTTAGGGTCGGAGGTCAATGTCATGAGGAAGAAAACTTGGGCACTGATGGGGAAAATGAAGTTGATCTACTCCCCTATCAAGCTTAGGATGGCTAACCAGCAAGTTGTCAACCCCTTTGGCATATTGGAACATGTCCCTATGGATATTGATGGAGTGAGAATGTTCACATATTTCGAGTTAATTGAAATTGTTGATGACAATTTCCCTTACCCTGCACTATTAGGAATTGATTGGGCCTTCGATAACTCCACAGTGGTTTATTTGAAGAAAAGATGTATGAAATTTGAAAGAGATGGCCTTCGGGTCATTTCACCCTTATATCCAGATGAGGTTCCACGATATACAGAGCCCATCAGAGAATAAGACCACACATACGAACTGGAAAACATATACAAACTGACAGCCAGACAGCAGGATTACATCAACCCTATAGCCGATGGGAATATGAGCTGGCAAAGTGACAGCGCATGTTCATCAGATTCAGAAGAAGTGCTAGAGAACTGGTAGAACTAGATGTACGAAGTATCTACTAGAAGATGTGTCAGATTAACTAGAGAAGTTCGCTGGATTGGCACAACAGTAAGTAACTTACCCACATTTGATGGTCTAAACCCTTTACAAGCCTTCCTATTAGATTTGGAAGCAAGTGTACCAACACAACAGAGGTTGTTGGCAATGAATGAGGCCCTGAAAGCCACACTAGCAATATGGTGGGGAACTCACAAAAGAAATATTATAGACTGGGTACAATGCCAAACTTTGATGACAACACGGTTCTCATCACAAGTAGAAGGATGTGAAGCAAGGTACACAGGTTGAAGCTGCCCAAAAGAACAGGTGCAAAGCTGCGAAGACGCTTGGAGTGACATTCCTTGAGAACAATGAGTGAAAAGATTTATTAACACGTTGGACACAACCCCTATCAACTGGTACCTTCAAGCAGAACTATGCCTCATCACTGGAGACTAGGAAGGTATGATTCAGAATCTTGTAACCACCTTTTTATTTGAAAGTGAATGTCCTTTAGTAGACCAAGAATTATAGATTGTGAGACAGAAGGTACTCAAAGAGGCATCTAGCCTCCCTATGGAACAAGAAGAGGACGAATGGACTATGCCTCTCCAAAAATTGTAGAGTTGCTACAACATCAATGCCGACGATGATGATCCCAGGAAGGTAAACATCACTGAAATAGAAGGCCAAAGAGATGTGGAAGGATTGGGAGTTGAGCTACCATTTATTGATCAAGCAATCAACATTAAAAAATTCAATATTGGGATAGAGGAGACACCAAATCTTTCCAATGTCGGAGATTACTAGGATGCTTCTACCATGGACAAGATTACAGAGTTGTTGCACGAATATCAGGACTTGTTTCCGACCAAGTTCACTGATATAAAAGGTATCAAAGGTACTATGGGAGAGATGAGGATACCTTTGAAACCAGGTGTGAATCCAGTCAATCAAAGACCCTACAGATTGAGCTCGACAGAATGTTGGAAGAAGGGATTATTGAACCTGTTGAAGAGTCGGAGTGGATCATCCCTATGGTGGTACAAGACAAGAAGATAGGAGATATCAGGATCTGCATAGATCTCATGAAGCTTAATGATGCATGTTTGCATGACCCTTTCCCTACACCATTCAGTGATGAAGTATTAGACAATGTGGGAGGCCAGGAGGTATATTCTTTTACAGGTGGATTTTCAAGATACCATCATATCTAGATTGCCAAGGAGGATCACCACAAGACCACATTTTCCACAGAATGGGGATCCTACCAATATACAGTGATGCCATTTGGACTGAAAAATGCCCCAACCATCTTTTCCATGGTGGTGGTCGAAGCGTTCAAAGAATTTTTGCATAAATTTTTAGAAGCATATTTTGATGACTAGACTGTGTTTAGTTTGTTGAAAAACCATATTGAATGTCTAAGGCTAATGTTGGATAAATGTAGGAAGTGTCAAATTGCTTTAAATCTGAAGAAGTGCATCTTATTCTTACCATTTGGAGTGCTATTAGGTCATATTGTATGCAAGCAAGGATTACTGGTAGATCCCTCTAAAATCGCCATCGTAGTTGATTTTTTTCCTCCTACTTTAGTCAAACAACTATGCACGGCGCTAGGACATACTGACTATTACAGTAAATTCATTAAAGGCTATGCTTAGATCACAAAACCAATGGAGAAGTTGTTGAAGAAAGACTGTTAGTTTGGTTGGATGGAGAAATGCCAGCAGTGCTTCAACACACTGAAACAGAAGATGGTGATTGTGCCCATTTTGGTTTTTCCAGATTGGAGTAAGGAGTTTCATGTGCATGTTGATGCATCTTCCATTGCTTTGGGAGTTGTGTTAGCTCAATCGGGAACAGGAGACATCGACCATCCATTATCTTTTGCTAGTAGGAAGCTATCTACAGCTTAAGTTAATTACACCACTACAGATAGAGAAGGATTAGCCATGGTGTATGCGCTGCAAAAATTCCGCCACTACTTGTTGGGAGGACACTTTAAAATGTTCACAGATCACTCCATGCTGAATTACCTAGCCAACAAGCCAGTGTTGGGGGAAAGAATATGCAGATGGATTCTGTTGTTTCAAGAATATGATTTTAAGATCATAGTTAAGCCGGGAAGAATGAACAAGGGCCCTGACCACTTGTCGAGGTTGGAACAATGTGAAGAACCCACCATTTTGGACAATACACTATTGAATGCACAACTTCTCTCCATTAGAAAGGTTGATGACCACTTCGTAGACATAATCCAATTCCTATCAACAGGAATGGCACCTAGTGAGCATACAATTCCCCAGAAGAAACAACTAGTGGTGCGCGCTGCAGAATTCTCACTAATAGCTAGTCAGCTATACAAGATGGGACTCGATGAGATATTAAGGAGGTGTTTTATGGAGACAGAGCGAACACTAATCCTCATAGAATCTCACGAAGGAATCATAGGAGGACATTATGAAGGGAAAGAAACTACGCAAAAGGTTCTTAGAGTTGGCCTTTGGTGGCCTACCTTACACAGAGATGCTAAATATTATGCCAGAGATTGTGATGTATGCCAGAGAGTTGGAAAACCATCTTGAAGAGATGAAATTCCATTAGCACCACAGATGACCCTACAAGCATTTGAAAAGTGGTCCATTGACTTTGTGGGACCTATAAACCCACTGGGAAAGCACACAGGAGCATGGTACATAATTACTGCGATATAATACCTGACTAGATGGGCTGAAGCAAGAACAATAAAGGACTGTAGTGAAATTACAGCTACGTGTTTTATATTTGATGACATAATAACCAGGTTTGGATTCCCCAAGACCCTTATGAGTGATCAAGGTACACACTTCATCAATAAGATAGTTGAAGCCCTGACTGAAGAATTTGCAGTCCACCATCAAAAGAGTACACCTTACCATCCACAAGCAAATGGGATAGTTGAAGCATTCAACAAGATCTTGGAGACAGCATTAACGAAGATTTGTACTGTGAACAGGGATGACTGGGATTTAAGATTACCTGCAGTACTATGGGCCTATAGAACCACTTGCAAGAAATTAACAATGCAGACCCCTTTCAAGTTGGTTTATGGTCTTGAAGCTATTGTCCTAATGGAATACTTGGTGCCAAGCTTAAGAATTGCTTCACTTATAGACATGGATGATACTAGCGTTGTTCGCGAGAGGCTTGCACAGTTGGTTGAACTGGAAGAAGACAAATTTATTGTAGGATTCCATCAGCAGGTTCAGAAGGAATGAGAGAAGACCTATCATGACAGGCACATCAAGAATAAGACATTCAAGCAGGGTGATTTAGTATTGTTGTATCATAGTAAGTTTACAAAACATCCAGGGAAGTTTAGGACGGATTGGCTCGAACCATATGAGGTCGCCTATGTTACCGAAGGGGGAGCTACGCAACTAAAGACATTGAATAGAGAGTGGAAGGAAGGATTAGTTAATGGGAGTCGACTAAAGTTGTACTATGACAACCATCTGCCTCATATACCTCTGTAAAAGCAAGAAGAAAAGGGTATAGGTACCAGGTGTAGTTGAAACTGGGTACCAAAAATAGAAAATACAATTTGCACAAGAATGAGAAGGATGCAGAGAGAAGAAAGCAAAGGCTTCCCTGCACAATCCAAAGTCGAAGTAAAACAAAAGGATCAGATCTGAAGTGCCTTGGGATGAGTCACAGGTGAGTGTTGGGGGCCTGTTGGCCCTTGGTTATGGAAGGAAGCGAAGAACAAAAAACAAAAGGTGAAAAGCGAACTTTGTAGAAGACATAGTAAGTGTCACTAGGTCAAAGTAAGAAAAAGAGAAGAAAAGATGGATCGAAGTATGGAAATACAAGCTGTTAGATGAGGAGATCGAGGATGACAGATCAACAAGGAAGATGGATCGAGGAAAACTTAGCAAGTGGAAAAAGCCACTATTGGATGCTTAGGAGCACCGTGCGAGAAGGAAGGAAAGACCGGTTGGTGAAGCCCAAAAAAATTGGGTTAAGTTGACCTAGGGTTTTAGACTCTTAGGGTTTTGGTATCTAGGATTTTGGCACCTAGGTTTCGGCCTAGGGATGCTGATGAAGTATTGTAATGTATAAATAAAGTTCAAGACCTAGGTTAGGTTAGTACGATATCATTGTTGATCTAGCTTTATTGTTGTGGTAAGAGATTATTGTATTGAGAGAGAGAACCTTTTGGTATTCTAAGATCTTCAGCTATGTGCAAAGGTCAAGTCCTACAGCTGGGTGCGCAAGAAGGGGAGAGAAAGAGAGAAGAAGAAAGAAGATCTGCTAGCTGAGAGTGCAGACAAGAAATGTATGCTTTACCTTAATAAGTCATAAGAATAGTTCTGTGGATGTATCCCTAGAGAGAGGGTGAACCACATATATCTTGCATTGTGTGTGTGATTGAAGCTTAGATCCCTATTATTGTTCTATTTTAGTTTGCATTGTTGTTTTAGATCAGATCTATAGATGTACATGATAGAGATAGCTTGATAAGTGGTAGATGCATGTTGTGTTGTTGTTGTACTAGATCCACTTGATATTCCCCTGGTTGTAGACATCTTTGTCTTGCAACCCCCTCATAGCTACTTCGGGCGAGACTACATATGCTTCACAGTTGTTGCTGAAAGGGCCATTTTCTAGGGCTTGTTGGTGCGCTCTTGGAGTGAACCTTGGGTCTACCCCTATGCCAATAGATGAGGAGGATCATGTTCTCAGGCCTGTATGGGCCACCTCGTTGTCCTGCTCACATGATTTCCTAGATGAAACTTTTCCTTCGAATGAAGCCATCCTCGAAGCCGTGAATGGTCCTGAGAGAATGGTTCTGAGAGACCTTGGGATGATATGCATCATCGATCTTATTTTCTCCCAAGTCTCGAAAGAATCAAGCAAGATGACTTTCTATCTACCTTGAGTAATATAGTCGGTCACGTCGTAGTTCCACTTGATATGCATGAAATTTATGCCGAAGGAAATATGGCAAGTATTTCTCCTACCGTCTTGAACGATATCTCTCGTACCCCTGGCAAGATTGAGAATGTAAATATAGGTGCGGATTGTTTGCTAGAATAAATTTTGATCTACAGCAAACTCTTCAAAGAATTTTGATATGTATTCACTTGGTCATACAAAGAGATGTCAGGGATCAACCCCCGTATTATCGAACATGAGATTAGGACTTATATGGATGCTAAACCTTTTCGACAACATCTTAGAACTGTAAATCCTAGGAAGGCCCCTGCTATTAAGGTAGAGGTGGAGAAGCTACTTAATGTTGGCTTCATCTACTTGATTCCCTAGACTGAATGGGTATCCAACCTCGTTCCTATGAATAAAAAGCAAGGAACCATCTATGTGTGTATGGACTTTCACGACCTGAACAAGGCTTTTCCTAAATATAACTTCCCCATGCATTTCATTGATCAGATTCTCGATGAGTGTGCGGGAAGCGAGATGTTTTCTTTTATGGATGGATTTTCAAGATATAACCAAATCCAGATCAAACCTAAGGACCAACACGAGATGACATTTATATGTCCTTGGGGTACTTTTGCATACCAGAAGATGTCTTTCGGCCTTAAAAACATCGGAGAAACCTTCCAACGTGCCATGCCTTTCTCTTTTCATGATCTCAAGCACATAGTCGAAGCCTACCTTGATGATATTGCTACTCACTCTCGCAAGAGAGTGGATCATGTTATACACCTTCGGCTAGCTTTTGAAAGATGTCATTACTATAGAATCCAGTTAAACCCTCACAAATGGATCTTTTGCGTTAAGTCTAGTCGTCTCTTAGGACTTTTAGTGTTAGAGACTGGGATCATGGTAGATCCTCTTAAGGTTGAGGCAATACTTCAGTTGCCTCCCCCGCACATGATTAGACAACTTCAAGGTTTACGGGGGAAAGCTAACTTTATACGTCGTTTCATAGTGAATTATGCCAATATCACTAAGGGTTTCATGTGCCTCCTGAAGAAAGACACACCTTTTATTTGGGATGAGCGAGCCCAGGAATCTTTCGATGCTTTGAAAAAAGCCTTGGTATCCACCCCTCTGATGAAATCCCCTGATTACAGTAGAGATTACTTGTTTTATATTGTCGCATCTGTAGAGACGATTGGTATGGTTCTAGTTTAGGAGGATTATGAGATCCATGAGCACATCATCTACTATATTAGTCGAAATCTAGTCGGTCGTGAGCTTAATTACTCTCATGTTGAAAAGCTATCTTTGGCTGCCATTCACGCAGTCCAACGTTTACGTCACTATATATTTCTTTGCAATACCACAGTGGTTGTTGATGTCAATCCATTTCAATATGTCCTAACCAGGCGTATCATAGGGGGGGAATATAATAAATGGATTGTCATATTACAAGAATTCTATCTCGACTTTGCTTCGGCAAAGTCCAAGAAATCGCTAGTTTTGTGGAGTTAATATTCTATTTTCCATTATTAGACAAGGATGTTATCCATATTGATTCGTTTGCAGATGAACACATTTTCCTTGTCTCGTCGTTCGACCCTTGGTATGGCGACATTGTTTTATATCTTCAAACCTTGAAGTTCTCTCAACATCTCTCACGAGATGATTGACGATGTGTTAGATATCAAGCCAAAAAGTATACCATCGTCGGTGAAACTTTATATCGTCGAGGAGTAGGTAATATATTGCATCGTTTCTTAACTCACAAGGAAGTTGAGTCAGTCTTAAACGATTTCCAAAAAGGGGCTTGTGGTGGTCACCAATCCGGTCTTGCAATAGCCCAAAAAATCCCATGAGCTAGTTATTTCTAGCCTACGATCTTTAAAGATTGTATCGAAGCACTTAAAAAGTGTCACCCCTGCCAGGTGTTCACTCAGAAAATGTTCTCGCATCCATCCCATCTTCACCCAATCATCACCATTGGTCCCTTCACCAAGTGGGGGGTAGATTTCGTTGTTTGCAACCCAACTTCGATTGGGGGGCATCAACATATTATCATTGCCATTGACTACTTTACTAAGTGGGTTGAGGCCATGCCTACCGTAAAATCCAATGGGAAGACTGTAGTCTTCTTCGTGTTCAACCAAATTATCACCCGGTTCGGTATCCCTTGTGAGATTGTCACTAATCATGGAAGTCACTTTCAGAATGAAATGATGGTAGAACTAGCATCTAAGATAGGGTTTAGACATGGTCATCCATACCCTTATTACCCCCAGAAAAATGGGCAAGTAGAGGCCGTCAACAAGTCTCTCAAGATCATTTTGCAAAAAAATGTCAATGGGAGTAATTCCAAATGGCACATTATGCTATATCCCACGCTTTGGGCATATCGAACCTCGGTTAAGACTGCCACCAGTTTTTCCCCTTTTCAGTTAGTGGACAGTGTGGAGTTGATTCTTCCTATTGAATGTGAAATCCCTTCTCTCAAGTTGGCAATTGAGCTCCTACTTAACACTTCATATTTAGAGCAATGCCTTGTGCACCTGAAGAGTCTTGACAAGCAACGTCGGGATGCCTTTACGGCCATCGAGGCAAACAAGAAGCATGTCAAGGTCTAGTACGACAAGTCTGTCTGTCCCCGGTTCTATGTTGAGGGTGACTTGGTCCTCTTGTACAACCAAGCCAAAGAACCACTAGGGGAAGGCAAGTTTAAACCCATGTGGCACGGTCCTTAGATCGTGCAACATGTTCTGGAAAAAGGAGCCTACGAGTTAGAAGATTATGAAGGGAATAAATTGGCCGAGCCCAGAAATGGGCTCTACTTGAAAAGGTACTACGCTTGATACCTAGGCTTGAGTGGAACTCTTTGTATACTAATGCAAATTTAGTGCATATACATCTCTTTTTTCTTTTTCTTTTATCTTTGGCTTGCTTATCAAGTTTTCCCTTTGTTGACAGATGTCAACGAAGCCAGTTGTCATACATGGAACTTAGCTTCCGTCACTTGGGTGGTTTACTCACCCGAGGGTCTGTTGATGTCTTCAGGTGGCATATGTCTAGGGCCATACCCTCATTTTATCTCAAAATCACATGATACTATGGTCTTATCATGCACCGTGGCCCTACTTTCATCATCTGTAGGTCACCTTGAACCCAACAATCATCATATCATCATTGGTCATTGACTGGGAGGTTCCCCTTGTGTTCAACGACAAGACATATATTCACACTTTGGGATTCATGCAGTGTCTTGGATTCCATTATCCTTATTGGTGGTATCCTCACCTTTGTCAACAGTTTTCATCACTGGCTGCTATTCAGAGGGTATTTTTCGTATATCGCTTGCATTTGGTACATGCAAAAGATGCATAGGGCCATTGGTTCGTGAACATGTTCTTCGTCCAATCTCCACCAAATCATGAAGCTCTTGATTTGTTCCTCATGCTGACTGATGAGATATTTCTTGATGCTCTCCTTTCAGTGGGTCTCTTTCCATCGACTTCAGCTCATCTATTTTGGATACGAGACCTAGAGTTTTATGAGTACCTTGAGGCTTGCAGTCATTAGTGGCAGGCTCTCTCACCATTGATAGATGGGAATACATCAATGTCTCATAATCAATAGATTCCTCAAGTGTTCGAACTCAACTCCTTTATTCACACTTGTAGAAATGTACTCGGTGCCTTGATACCTACTTTCATTATTGGTAGGTTGTCTCACATTTGTTAACGTTATACCTCAATGACCAGTAATCAAATGATGTCTCATTGTGTTCAACATCAACTCCTTTATTCACATGCTGTGGACTTGCACCCATGGAGGATAGTGTAGAATACTTCAGTTGCATTCTGAAGGCTATAAAAGCACAATTCCGAGCTATGGAAAAGAGGAGAAAGCATTCAAATTTGAGAGCAAAGTTACTCTGGAGAAATTACTTCATATTGAGTCTACATCCCTTTGTCCCTGAATTCTGAACACAGTGTTCATCCCCCAAGATCTTTCCCTATTTTCGATAGAACCTCATTGTCTCTCTTCTATGAGCTTGCCTTTGGTGGAGGATTGAAGTGGTGGAGGTCCAGTTTTAAGGAACTTGATTCCTTGGTTTCAAACCGTGCTAACACAGAAGTCTATAATGTTGTCACTTCTGCTGATCAATTATTAATACAAATACTCCTTTCTCATCCTATTAGTATATTGCAAATATATGATTATTATCCATGGACCTGTTTGTAATGTTTATTAATGGATTATGCTATTTGATGTGCTAGCCCATTTATATCATCACTATATACTTGCTTTGCTCATATGTTAAGAACTTATTGCAGGTATAAATCTTTGGGTCAAAGTTCTCAACAGTGGAACTTCATCGAACGTTGGATCGAGGTAGGCCTCTTTCTCATATTGCACATTAGTTTATATAGCATATATTGGAATTGAGTTTATTTCTGCAGTCATACTTGTCTGCTGTGGTTTACCCTTGGCCATAGAGAGTTTTTCCCTCTTAACAGGTGACCCACTGCTAATATCTTGGAGCAGCGTGGTCTAAGGCTGGGAGGTTCATGGAAGGTCTGCACATAGTCAGTTTCTTTCATAAAAATATAAGTACCAATTCTATGCTAATTTTACATGTTGTGTTGAATTACATGTCTGAATTTTACTAGGATTGCTTGTGTTTATTGTATGTGTTTGTTTATTGTCACTTCCGCATGAATATGTGTATGAGAAAAATGTTTATATCTGTTAAATTAGCATTGTGTGTGTGTGTGTGTGTGTGTGTGTGTGTGTGTGTGTGTGTGTGTGTGAACAAAGTAGAGATTTTCGGTTGCATGTGTTGGATTACTGAGAGGGGGGGTGAATCAGTAATAGAGAAATGTAATCCTTTTTAACCATATAATCCAAGTGTTATATCAATGAATCATTATCATCCAATAACTACAGATTAAATAAGAAATGAACAAATGAACAAACATACACATACACAGTACACCAATGTTATGTGGAAACCCAAATCGGGAGAAAACCACAGAATGATTTTTCTTATATGTCTTGAAGAATTACATTCATTGGAAGCACCAACTTCCTTTGTTTTCCAGTTGCAACTGGAAGGAGGCTCCAACCCCCTAGTTTCTCAGGCTACAACCTAAGGGAAGCTCCAACTCCCGAATTCTCTGGCTACAACCAGAAGGAGGCTACAACCCTCTATGTTCTCTCGCTACAACCGGAAGGTGGCTACAACCACCTATCCTTGTCCCGTCCTGCCACCCTAAAGTAGAAGTAGAATGATGGAACCACTGTCAACCTGTCACTGTGAGATATACCGCTGTAAACCGATACCAATAAATATGAACCATGCATCAACCTGTACCTCAACCTATTATCAACCTGTACCATAAAAAAGTGCATTAACCATGCACCAACCTGTAACAGATAACCTGTAATCAACCTGTACCATAAACAAGTGCATCCAACCATGTACCAAGTATGTACCAATCATGTGTCAACTAATCATCAACTATGACTCATCAATATGTACCAACATCATCAACTATACACCTCATGTATGTGCCAACTCATCAACTACTTGTCTGAACCATGTACTCAACATGTACCTCAACCAAAAGCCCTCATCAATTTCATCATCCAAATCTGATTTGTATCTCTGTAATAGACCTGGTGTATATGATCACATTCCCGTAAACCTTCCTTAACTTCAACAACAAGAGACTAGCATTTTCATCAAACTTTTATTTAGTCTCACATGCCTAGTTTTGGATTAGTCAACAACCCTAACTTGAAGTAATCATAACATTGTACCTGTAATGTATAAAGATCTGAAACCGATATACAATGTTCTTCAATGTGTTTTATGCAATTCCTCTAGGTGTCACTAATCGTAACCTCTCAGAAAATGAGTTATAGCAAAAATGGCATGCCTTGCTGAATTTTGGCTTATTCTAGAGAGTAACCTTGTAGAGAGTGCCCCACATTGAATATTTTTTTAATTGATATGAAACTATTACACAAAATACGATAGGCTCTGACCTAAACAACACATTTCATTTCACTGAATTGGGATCTTTTATGAAGAAGTTATGACGTTTTTACCCGAAACACTTGTTTTTCACTAGTTTTAGGACTAGCCACAAACCCTATTTTCCATGGAGTGTAAATCTAAAAATACAATGACCCACAAGATGAATTTTTTACCACAGATACTTGGATATGCTTTCTCAATAGAATAGAAATTCCATGGTCTGAATCATTATAGAAAAACACTTATAGCAAAAATGGTGAGATGACCTGTAGATAACATACCTTAGAAAGCAAAATCAAAAGAATTTATCCTTCCTTGCATTTCGGCCTTCTTTTCTTCACCTTCCCTCAAAATTCTGGCTTATATATCCTTGGTTACCTCAGACACCTATATATATTCAATATGCTCAAGTGTGTTTAAAATGAGAGAGCCTTGCCTCTTATTTATACTCTCTAAGTAGCTACCTTAAAAACATCTTCTAGGTCACTTGGCCCCACTTTCCTTATTTTAGGGTTAACCCACTTCTAATTTCTCCATTAAATTTATTATTGAAATAATTTATTTTGTATTCACTTTGAATTATAATACACTCATTACTTCACTTTATTATATACCTTTTAAAATCTCTTAAACCACTTTGACTACTTTGACCTTTTGGGGCTTCTAGATGACATATGAGGCTCCTCCAAATTCGTAAGGCCATAACTCTCAAACCGTGAGGAGTTATGTGACATTCCACATACCACCAGAAATGGAATGACATGTACTATCCATATAAAATATTATTATCTAAAAATATATCATAACTCATACCATTATCCATCAAACAAACTTGGGTCCATTACCCAAACCTGGGGTCTCCAACTTCTCATGGCCATAACTCTCTAACCGTGAGGAGTTATGTGACGTTCCAAATACCACTAGAAATGGAATGAAAATCACTATCCATATAGGATACTTTACCTGACAATTCATTATCCTTCATATTATTATTCCACAATTAAGCATGGGTTCTCTTACTCCGCAAAGCGTCTTCTCGTGAGGGATTTCACCATAAGGGGACCACTTTGGAGTTCATCCATATTTACTTCTTATCAACCATAACAAGACAATAATGAGTCATCTTTACCTCAAACAATCTTGGGTCCATTACCCAAACATTTGTTTTGCGAGGCTTTCTTCAAGGGTTGACATCAATGACAACCAACCTTAATCAACAATCTCCCCCTTTGACATTGATGGAAACACTCTGAAGCAATACTGAAATCATATCACTAATGCTACTCCTAGAACCATGCCTCTGTCCTCTGTATCTGATAAATATTCCCCCCTTGTAACCATGCCTCTGTCCTCTACATCTGATAAATCTCTCCCCCTTTGCCATCAATGGAAAAGGTATCTTTCCATCCGGGGTTGCTCCCCCTGACTGAACTGTCCTCTTATGGTGCTTCCTCGTGTACATATAAGACATATAAGATAAGCATTCAAAATGAATTCAAAAAGCATTCATTTTGGAGTAGAAATAACTCCAATTCTTTGGCGAAGATATTCAAAGGCTTCCCGTGGAAGTGGTTTTGTAAATATGTCTACCACTTGTTCTTTTGTGCCCACATACTCAACTCTGATGTTCTTTTCTTAAACCTGTTCCCGTAGAAAGTGATACTTGATTGGAATGTGCTTCGTCTTGGAGTGCATCACCGAGTTTTTTGAGATACTGATGGCACTATTATTATCACAATATATTGGAATGGGCTCATCATACTCAACCTGTATATCTGTCAAATTTTGTTTCATCCAAAGAACCTGTGTACAACATGTTGTTGTTGTAATATACTCTACCTCTGTTGTAGATAGATATATTGATGATTGTTTCTTTCTTATCCATGATACCAAACACTCACCTAAGTAGAACACTTATCCACTGGTGCTTCGTCAGTCATCAATACAACCTGCCCAATCTACATCTTTGTAGGCAATAAGTGATAGATCTTTTCCTTTTGGATACCATAATCCAAACTCTTTTGTTCCTTTGAGATATCTGAAAATCCTTTTTATTGCTAATACATGTGATTCCTTTAGTGTTGCTTGAAATCGTGCCACCTGTCCAACTGCTTGCATTACATTTGGTATGGATGTTGTCACATATAGTAGGCTATCAATCATTGACCTGTATTGCCTCTGATCTATAGACTTTGAATCATCATCTTTGCTCAACTTACAACTGGTTTGCATGGGAGTGATAACTGGTTTGCAATATTCCATTCCGAACATCTTTAACATTTCTCCGATATACTTGGTTTGAGAAATAAAAATTCCTTGGTTGCTTTGATGTATCTGAAGTCCCGGAAAGAAGGATAGTTCTTCAAGTAACGGCATTTCAAATTCATTATGCATGTCTTTTGCAAATTTCTGGCTTAACCTGTCATCATCACTACCAAAAATAATATCATCAACATAAACTTCAATTAATAAAATATTACATTGACTTACCTTGATGTAGAGATTGTTGTTTGCACTTTCTTTTCTGAACCCTTCATGTTGCAGATACTTATCCAGTCTGGAGTACCATGCTCTAGGAGCCTGTTTTAGACCATAAAAGGCCTTCTTTAATTTACATACATAGTCTATGTTCTTTGACAACTGAAATCCTTCTGGTTGTTCAATGTAGACTTCTTCTTCAAGTTCCCCATTCAGAAAAGATGATTTTGCATCCATCTGATAACTTTAACATTTTTGGAGCATGCATAAGATAAAAGTAAATGGATTGCTTCCATTCTTACAACTGGGGCAAATGTCTCTTCAAAGTCGATTCCTTCAATCTGTGCATATCCTTTACATACCAATCTAGCTTTGTTCCTTGTAACCTATCCATCTTCATTCAATTTATTCCTGAAAACCCATTTTGTGTCGATCACATTCTTATTCTTTGGTCTTGGAACCAATTCCCAAGTGTCATTTTTCTCTATTTGATCCAATTCTTCATCCATGGCCTTATTCCAAAATTCATCCTTGCTGGCTTCTTCAAAATAGTTTGGTTCAATTGTAGATAAGAGTGCTAGGTGTGTTTGTTCTAGTGAACAGATTTTTCTTCTAGTCTTAACTCCTGCATCTTTGTTTCCAATAATATGATTTGAAGGATGATTCTTCTGTACTCATTTTCTAGGTGTCGTTGGAGATAATTTATGAACTTGTTCTTCTTCTTCTGTTGGATTCTCTTCATCTTCATCTTCCTCTTCCACTTCTTTTTCATCTTCTTCAAAAAGTTTTTCCATTGATTTGTTTTCTTCTTCCTTTGATTCTAGTCTGTGTGTTTCATCAATTGTTACGTTGATGCTTTCCACAACTTTGTTCAATCTTAGATTGTAACACTTGTATGCTTTCCTTGTACTTGAGTAACCAACAAGTATTCTTTTGTCCACACGAGACTCAAACTTTATCATTTTGCCACCTTCTCTTTTGATGTAGCATTTGCTTCCAAAAACTCTGAAGTGATTCACATTTTCTAGCCTTCCTTTCCATAGCTCGTAGGAATTTTTATCAGTGTTGTTTCTAAGCATTACTCTGTTTTGAATGTGAACTATTGTATGCACTGCCTGTTTCCAAAATATATCTTTCAATTTGGAATCCATTAGCATTGTTCGAGCCATTTCTTGTACTGTCATGTTCTTTCTTTCAACAACTCCATTCTGTTGAGGTGTCCTAACAATGGAGAATTGTCTTTTTATTCCATGACTGCTACAGTAGTCCATAAATTCCTTTGAAGAGAAATCTCCTCCATTATCACATCTCAAACATTTGATTCTTGAATCCATCTCATTTTCAACCATTTCCTTGTAGATCTTGAAGTTTTC
>ML823318.1:52127-76624 GCA_009831015.1 Picea engelmannii | reverse complement strand
TAAATTTATTATTGAAATAATTTATTTTGTATTCACTTTGAATTATAATACACTCATTACTTCACTTTATTATATACCTTTTAAAATCTCTTTAACCACTTTGACTACTTTGACCTTTTGGGGCTTCTAGATGACATATGAGGGTCCTCCAACTTCGTAAGGCCATAACTCTCAAACCGTGAGGAGTTATGTGATGTTCCACATACCACTAGAAATGGAATGAAATGTACTATCCATATAAAATAGTATTATCTAAAAATATATCATAACTCATACCATTATCCATCAAACTAACTTGGGTCCATTACCCAAACCTGGGGTCTCCAACTTTTCATGGCCATAACTCTCTAGCTGTGAGGAGTTATGTGACGTTCCACATACCACTAGAAATAGAATGACAAGCACTATCCATCTAAGATAGTTTACTTGAAAAATGCATTGTCCTTAATCTCATTATTGCACAATTAAGCATGGGTTCTCTTACTCCGCAAAGAATCTTCCTGTGAGGGATTTCACCAGAAGGGGACCACTTTGGAGTTCATCCATATTTACTTCTTATCAACCATGAAAAGACAATAATGATTCATATTTACATCAAACAATATTGGGTCCATTACCCAAACCTTTGTGTTGTGTGTCTTTCTTCAAGGGTTGACATCAATGACAACCAACCTTAATCAACAACATGCCTCATCACCTGGGATGGTTGGGTATGTTACAATCTGTTATCATAACCCAGTTTTCGACACTGAGCCTAAATTGGGTCGTATATGTGATTTTTGAAGAAAATGCTTAAGAGAATTAAAATTACAAAGTGCCAGGAGGGAACTGCGGGAACACCTTGGTTGTGTTCAGAAGCTCAGGAGGTATAGAAGTTTGATAAACCACGAAAAATGTGGTATTGGGACGCAAAGTTTAAATTTGGGTCATTGGATTTGTTCAGAAGAAGACAGATCCCTCAAACTATCAGATCTAGAGAAGGTGCATGATATTTAACCATCAAGTCCTTCGTACTTTGTTACTTCAGCAATTTTTTTTATTTTTTGTTGAGAAAGGAGCTGAAGCATGAAGCTTCGAAGTCTCAGAGTGACTCTCAATCGTAGATCATTCGGGAGGAGGAGAACCGTTGGATTTCCCAAGTGGTTCAGTAGTTTGATGTTCGGGGAAATCCGTTTGATATTGAGCGGAGTAGAGTTTCTTCGAAGTCCTGAAGTCTAGAACCAATCCAGAACATCCATTATCGGAGCTACATGTCTGCAAATCAATCATCTTGATATTATGACATTTGGCAGTTTCAGAGTTTTAAAGTGTGCATAGGAGAAGATATCTTTCGAAGTGTCGAAGTCACAAAATTTTGGGGTGACGTGGACCTGATAGGGAGTTTGGAATTAGTAATTTCGACGGTTTTTAGAATGTTTCAATGAGAAGAAATCGCCAAAGTCCTGAAGCTACGGGAAGCAATTGTTCGGTAGTCAGTAGTTCGGGAGTTTTGAAAATGTGCAGATGAGAAGAGATCTTATGAAGTGTCGAAATCATGGAACACTAGGGTGATGTGGACCTTATCGAAAGTTCTCTAGTTTGGCAGTTTTGAAAAAGTGTGGATGAGAAGAAATCGTCAAAGTCTCGAAGCGTTGGATATGACATGGCATGATGACCTCACCTAGGGTGACGTGGACCTACCCTAAGTCTTCCATGTGTCACTTGTTTTTTTACATTTGACATGACCTTAGTATCGATTGGGACATGACATGTGTCACTCGACGATGGGGCCACGTCTCACCACCTTTATTAATGACAATTGTGCTACGTGGACCCTGGGAGGTTAAGAAGGTCGGGCATTCAACATTCAGGTGAAAATTGTTGGAAGAACTTTAGGATCTCTGGAGTCCCGAAGTCCTGAAGTTTCGAAGTCATGAAGCACCAAAGTGACATGGATTGATGGCGTCACCTAGGGTGATGTGGGTAAAAAAGGTGCATGCCATGTGTAAGTGTGTTTTTTTCTTTTAAAAGACCAATTTTTCCAGTTAGAACTTGACATGTGTCACCCCTCGGATTGGGCCATGTGTCTACTTCTTGGGATCTACCACATAGCATTCTTTAGTTGTGAAGTGTTAAGGTATAAAAGGTTGAAGCTGGAGAAATTTCATTCATCCCTCGACAGGTGAATGTCGACCATAGATCTCAATCCTTCATAGAATTTGCCAATTCGACAATTCAGGAGGTAGTACAATATGGAGCATCATAACTCTCGAAGCCCGGAGTCTTGGAGCTCATGTTGACCATAGATATAAAAAAAAAAAAGGAGGATCGCCTATTCATGAGTCCTCAGGTTTCTAGAATTCGGAATTTGGGATATTTGGGGTGTGCAGGTGTAAATTCCATCGAACCCTGAAGCTCCGAAGTGTCGAAGCTCCAAAGCTCTGAAGAGGCAGTTGATCGGAAGTTCGACACTTCAACGTTCAGAGGAAATGGGGTGATGTGAAAGGAAAACCTATGAAGTCTGAATTTTTGGAGCCCCAAATGCTTGAAGCATAGAATAAGCACCTATCTGTTACCGATGGTTCACAACTTGTGGTCACATGAGATGGGGGGCGAATAAAAAGGGTTAAGTTCCCGAAAATTGATTTTTGAAAATAGAGAAGGGCCTAGAGAAGGAGATCGTGGGGTTTTTAATTTGTATAGACCTACACCTATAGAATTAATGAAGGCCTGTAAACCCCAAGAAGGGATCCAACACAGATCCAAGAGACAATTCGACTCTGAGTTGGAAGAATCCATGAATAGGGATTGCATCCTTGAAAAGACAAATTGTTCAAGTATCCATAACTTCCTGCTCAAAACTCAGAATTGAGCATGGAAGCAGGAATTGGAAAGGTCTTGAATAGTAAAAGATAATTGTTCACCTATAAATTGGATCTGAATAGTCAGTTTCTTAGGAAATTAATAGAAAATAAGTCTGATATATATTAATGAATCAGAATGGTTCGTGTTTTCATCAAATTAGTGAGAACAACTAGCCTTAAAAAAATTTGTTGGTTGCACATTTTTTATAGAATTAACAGCCATCATATCAGAATTAGCACAAAGTGTAGAGTGATGTATGATACACAGATAGTCTACAATCAAGAATATGAAATCATAGGGATGAATGTCCAGTTGGGCATGGAAGGAACCAACTCCAATGGACATGGAGGAGGAAAGGAGGAAGACATAAATCTAGCTGAGACCATTAAAAAACTATAGACATATGTCCATAGCCATAAGGATGATAATGAGAGGCTTATGAAGGCCAAGGAACAAAAGGAATTCTTCAATATGAAGTTAATGAAAATCCTGGATAGAATTGAAATGAAGTGGGATAAGGAGAGTGGCTTCGGAAAATCAGGAATCCACGGGACCCCTGAGGGAAAAGGAAGATCAAGGAGTGATAGAAGACATCACCATCACTCCCAAAGGCATTCCAATAGGAGAGAACACAATAGCTCAAGTCCATCTCCTGTTAGGAAGCATAGGAGGACTGGGGTGGATGAATTAAAAGGAGAAATGAATAAGATCAAACCTCCTACTTTTGATGGAGAGCACAAGAAAGATGAAGATATCGAGACATGGTTGTTGGGCATGAGAAAATATTTCCAACTGCATAATTATTCTTCTCATGTGAAAGGAATAATTGTTATCTATCAACTAAAAGGAAAGGCATCCATGTGGTAGGATCGGCTTGTGCAAGTACATCACATCATAGAGAAGAATGTTACATGGAAGGAATTCAAGAAGAATCTTGAGAAGAAATACTTGACCAAGAGGTATTATGACAAAAAGTTGAAAGATTTATTTGAACTCAAACTGGGCAGCATGACCATTGATGAGTATGAAAGGATATTTTTAGAACTGTTGAAGTATTTCTCCTTCATCAAGGATGAGACAGTTAATATCCAGAGATACCTGAGTGGTCTTCCATCTTTAATCAGTGAAAAGATTTAATATGATGATCCCAAGACTTTGGATGAAACCATAAGGAGAGCTAAGTTATTATATGATCAGCATAAGGGAAATCCTACTTTCCAAAGAGCTTGGGAAGACAAGAAGAAGTTTAAGAGGGAATAGAGGCAGAAGGGTAATGATGTAGGAGCATCACCAACACATCAAGTGAGCCAGCGCGGAAGCGGAGGACAGCTGGATAAGCCAGCACAAATTTTGAAATTGCCTTGAAGCTGTTGCGCGAACATTAATGGGAAAATTTAATGAAGCACACTTTGTATATTGTAATGGACCTTGAGTGGATAGCTCTCATCCTTTAGTAGATAACCGGAATTTAATATAGTTAATGCAGGTAGATAGAATTTTAATTTCTAGATTTGATAGTTTAGAAGCAAGAGGGAAAACGGATATAGACACCCTCACATTGTAATATTATTCAGGAGCACTTAGAGAAAGAAGAAGCAGAGAGCTTTGTAAGACACCCATGTACAGAAATTTGAATTAATAGAAGAGTTCTGATTCAAATTCATGGTTTTGTGTTGTTCTCTATGTATTTGATGTCGATATGCTCATGAATGTTTGCTTCCCATTATACATTTGCTTTTATATGCTGTGTATATGATTTCATGGTTGAATTGAAGTCTGAGAGGGTGAAGGAATGAGTTTCAATTGTTTCTCTATTTGAGCCAGAGAATTCCTGCAAGGAGTGCAGTTGAAGTGTCTGCAAGGAGTGCATTGACAGAGGGTTCGGATAGAGGTAACTTTTGTCTCATTCATCCCCAAAGTGCATTTGGGTCCAGGAGCTGTGCAAGGAGTGCGCAGGCCAGGTGAAAGTATCAGGGCTGTGAACCTGAGTGAAGAGCTGAAAGACTGCTGCTGCAGGGGTGCACAGGGTCGAGGGACTTCAACACTTAGCCGTGATTGAAGGGTTGCCACAAGGAGTGCGAGCAAGGAGTTCCTTTGAGAACTTAAAGAAGTGTGAAAAGCTCAGGAAGGATAGAGTCTTCGAATTCGTCAAAGGATCGCACAGAGAAGTTGTGTTTGAAGTGTTCAAACAGAAGCGTCTCAGGTTTGCGCGCAAGGGGAACAAGTTCCATAGAAGGAACACAGTCATTTCGCAGAATCATTGAAGGAGGAGAGGAAGGTCGATATTCTCCGAGGAGAATTTGCGACATCCCTTGAGCCATCAGATCTCACGGAGGTGCAAGGGAGACACGGCATCGTTTTCTCTAGAAGGTTAAAGATCAAGAGGGGCAGAGCCGTCGATCCGAGCTACAAGGACTGTTGGATCTACACGTAGTATCGTGTATCGGGGTTTTCATAGATCGAACCTCCACAGTATTGCAATAGGCATTGCGATATCGCGAGACACGATATCCCGACGAGCCCAGAACCGTCCATCCTTTGGGACGTGTGTCAGAAGATTCAAAGCAGTCGGGGTCTGGAGCATCGGAGATCTCAGAGACAGGGTATTCTTGCAGCTTGGAATCGCGAAACGCGATATCCCAACGGGGAAAAGACAGTGGGGCCATAGGAATTTAGTGGAGGATAGGTGGCACACCATATCGGTGTTCGGGAAAAGTAAAGTCCTGAAACCATTGACATCAGGATTCGCGATCCCGCAAAGTCCGAAATCCCGATAAGAGTGATGGGAAGTGGAAAAGTTAACTCGCACGTGTGCGTCAGAGTTTCGGTGTATCGGGTATCGGGAGTTGGTAAGACGAGTTGCTTGGTATCGCGAGTACCGAAATCGCGATAGGAAAATTTCTGATAGAGCAAAGAGAAAAGTCAGCGTTGACTGGCCATCGGGTCTCGGGGATTCGAGAGTGCAGTGATCGACCTTTGACATCGCGAAGTCGCGAAGTATGATTCCCCGATAAATAAAGAGAGGGGGATCATGCAAAGAGATCTGTGGGTGTAGATTTCCCGACAGGGAAATAGAAGAGCTATTCAAGAGTTCTTCGGGCCGAGAAGAGGAAGATCCTGTGTGTGCACAGGGACCTTTCGACCTGCGGGTGGTGAAGGGGCTGCGTTGTCGTCAAGTGGTATCAGAGCTTGCAAAATTTCTTTTCTTTCTGTAGTAGAGAAGAAGAAAATTCACCATGCCACCAAGGAAAGAAAGACAATCACCTGATCCAGAGGATAGGGAAGTGCAGAGGAGAAGAGGCAGGCAGGTAACCAATCCAGAAATGGAGAGACAAATGCATGACCTCCGAGCAAGACTCGAAGATATGGAGACAGCGCAAAGATGCACAGCTAGTGCCAGGGATCTCAGTGATCCCGAGAGAGATATTGAGGCTGAATGAGAGGAGGAAGTTGCAGCTGAAGATGCATCAAATGAGCATTTGATCAGAGCTATTTCAAGGATGGGTGCAAAAGCAAAGATGGACATTCCAGTTTATTAGGGAAACTTGGATGCAGAGGAGCTACTAGATTGGATTAGAGCTCTCGACACCTACTTCGACTATGAACATATCGAAGAGGATAAGAAGGTTAAGCATGTTGTCACACGCTTGAAGGGACACGCAGCATTGTGGTGGTATGAGCTACAAGCTGACAGACGCTGCAAGGGCAAGAAGAAAATTAAAAGTTGGGATCAAATGATTGCGAAGATGAAAGCGAAATTCATCCCAAGAGATTATCAAATCACTCTGTTCAGGAGGATGCAGAACCTGAGATAGAAGCTGATGACAGTGAAGGAATACACGAAGGAATTCTATTGACTGAACATCAGGGCAGGTCATCGGGAGAACGATGATGAGAAGGTTGCCAGGTATATGAATGGCCTGAGATACGATATCCAGGACGAGATGAGCATGGTAACCATCTGAACTGTGGAGGATGCTTATCGGATGGCTTTGAAAGCTAAGGAGAAGTTGAGCCATAAGAAAGGTCAGTGAGGGCGAGGTAGAAGCTAGCCCAGAGGCAAGTCAGTTGCCCAAGATAAATACCAGAAGCCCAAGGAGGAATGGAAGAAACCTCAGGGTAAAGTTGAAAGAGGTGGAACCTCACGGAGAGGGCCATATACTGAACAATCAGGATAGCATAATGAACAGAGAGGAGATTATGTTGATAATAACATGTTTCCTCGTACCAGAGGTAGAGGAAGAGGAAGAGGTGGAGTAATCACATGCTTCACATGTGAAAAAAATGGGCACAAGTCTTACGAGTGTCCAGAAAAAAAGAAGGACATTGGAGAAGCTCACATCACCGAAGCATAGAGGCGAGATGTTGAAATGGAAGATGTTGAAGGTGGAAGGTCGCTCATGATGTGAAAATTCCTTTTGACACTTGAGAAGGAGGTGGAAAGTTCAGTTCAAAGGAACATACTTTTCAGAACAACTTGCAAGACCAAGGACAGGGTGTGCAAGTTCATCGTAGACAGTGGTAGCACGGATAATCTCGTATCCACAGAGATGGTAGAGAAGCTGGAGCTGGAGATGACTGATCATCCAAGCCCATACAAAGTTTCGTGGCTACAGAAAGGACACCAGGTAACTGTTACTAAAAAATGCTTGGTTGAATTCAAAATAGGAGGGTATAATGATAAAATCTTGTGTGATGTTATTCCTATGGATGTATGTCATCTATTGCTGGGTAGACCATGGCAATATGACAGAAATATGATTCATGACGGGAGAATGAACACATATACCCTGGAGAAAAATGGGAGAACCCATATGTTGCTTCCGATAAAGGATAAGGAGGTGAAGTCGGAAGTAAGCAACACAGTACTTCTCATGAGTGGGAAGGAACTTCTTACGGAGGTTAAGAAGAAAGAAGACCCACAATTCTTTGTGGTCAGGAAATCGAGGATTGTTCTCACTAGCACAAGAGTGGATGATCTACTAGAGGGAATTCAGGAACTACTGGAAGAGTTCGCTGACATCGTGGTAGACGAATTACCTCATTCGTTTCCACCAATGAGGAGTGTGAGTCATCATATAGACCTCATACCAGGAGCTAGTTTGCCAAACAAAGCCGCGTACAGATTGACACCGCAAGAAAATGAAGAAGTTAAAAGGAAAGTCCAGGAGCTGCTAGACAAAGGATTGGTCAGGGAAAGCTTGAGTCTGTGTGTTGTTCCAACAGTACTCAGTCCAAAGAAAGATGAGGGCTGGAGGATGTGTACCGACTTGAGGGCGATCAATAAGCTAACCATCAGGTACAGGATTCCATTGCCAAGAATGGATGATCTGATGGATTGCTTGAGCGGGGCAAGGTACTTTTCAAAGATTGATTTGAAAAGCGGATATCACCAGATTCGCATGAGAGAAGGTGATGAATGGAAGACGGCCTTCAAAACCAACGAAGGACTATATGAATGGCTAGTCATGCCGTTTGGCTTGACAAATGCACCAAGTACCTTTATGAGGTTAATGAACAAAGTTTTGAGGGAGTTCATTGGGAAGTTCGTCATTGTGTATTTGGATGACATATTGATTTACAGTAAATCAGTGGCAGAACATCTGAAGCATTTGGCCATTGTGATGAAGAAGCTACAGCAGGAGAAGTTGTTGATTAACATGAAGAAATCCTCATTTATGAAGATAGAGCTCATTTACTTGGGTTTTGTTATTTCGGCGAATGAGTTGAGGATGGATCTGGATAAGGTAGAAGTGATTAAATATTGGCCATCACCGAGGAATGTATTTGAGGTGAGAAGTTTTCATGGTTTGGCTAGTTTCTACCGGAAGTTCATCAGGAATTTTAGTGGGATTAGCACAGCGATGATGGAGACAGTCAAGAAAAGACATAAATCTTTTCACTGGGCAGCAGAGGCTGAGAAGAGCTTCAATCTATTGAAGAGGAAGATCACGGAACAACCAGTGTTGGTGTTGCCAGATTTCTAGAAGACATTTCAAGTGAAATGTGATGCAAGCGGTTTTGCAATAGGAGCAGTCTTGAGTCAGGAAGACAGACCGATTGCATATTTTAGTGAGAAGCTGAATGAGGCAAAGGTGAAATACTCCACACATGACAAGGAATTTTATGCTATCATACAGGCACTGAATAAGTGGAGGAATTACTTGATCTCAAAAGAATTTGTTTTATATAGTGATAACCATGCATTACAGTTTGTGACTCAACAGGAGAGGTTGAATCAGAGACATGTAAAATGGGTAGAGTATATGCAGAATTTCACATTTGTGATTAAGCATATTTCAGGTACTACTAACAAAGTGGCTGATGCTTTGAGCAGGAAGTGTTTGCTGGTGCAGGAGTTCCGAGTCAAAACGTTGGGTTTTGATGATCTCAAAGACATGTACGCAGGTGATGCAGATTTTGCAGAAGCATATGAAGCAGCTGAGAATCCAATTCTCAGAGACAGAAGCCCTTGGATAGACTACATGATCCGGGAGGGATTGTTGTTCAGAGGCAATCAATTGTGTATTCTGAATTGTTCCATGAGGGAGAACTTGTTAAAGGAGAAGCACAATGGTGGATTGGCAGGACATTTTGGCCATGACAAGACATTTGAAAAGATGAGAGAATCATACTTTTGGCCGAGAATGCGAGAAGATGTCAAGATATTTGTAGACATATGTAGAGTTTGCCAGCATTCGAAGGGAAGGAAGCAGAATGCGGGATTCTATCAGCCATTTCCCATACCAGAGAGGTCGTGGGAGGCGATAAGCATGGATTTTGTATTGGGATTGCCAAGGATGCAAAGAGGATCTGATTCAGTCTTTGTGGTAGTGGATAGGTTTTCCAAGATGGCACATTTTATCCCATGCCAGAAAACCAGCAATGCGACTCACATCGCAAATATGTTCTTCAAAGAGGTCATTCGACTTCATGGGTTGCCGAAAAGCATAGTTTCGGACAGAGATACAAAATTCATAGGGAATTTTTGGAGGACCTTATGGAAGAATCTAAGGACTAACTTGATGTTTAGTTCAGCTTATCATCCTCAGATGGATGGGCAAACAAAAGTGGTCAACAGAAGTCTAGGAGACTTGTTGAGAAGCTTGGTAACAAAACACCACAGCAGTTGGGACCACATATTACCACAGGCAGAGTTTGCATACAATGACTCAGTAAATCAGAGTACAGGAAAAAGTCCATTTCAGATTGTATACGGCACACAGCCGAGAGGAGTTTCTAAACTGAGGGATTCAGAACAGACTGCGACTAGCGGCGCTAGTGCAGAAGAATTCACTAAGGCTATGAAGGAACTTCACAGTAGGGTGAAGGAGCGATTATTGAAATCAAGCCAGGAATATAAGCGCAGAGCCGATCAACATAAAAGACAACTTCAGTTCGAAGTTGGTGAATTAGTTATGGCACATTTGAGAAAGAAAAGGTTCCCGAGAGGAACATACAATAAATTAAAAATGAAGAAAATCAGGCCATGTCAGGTCTTGAGAAAATTCGGGGAAAATGCTTATGAGATCGAGTTACCGGATGGGATCGGAATATCTCTGATATTCAATGTCGCAGATTTATACCCATACAGGTATGGAGAAGCAGAGACTGGAACTGAGTAGCCATTGATCCAGTGGATGGAACAGATGCTAGTTGCAGAGAAGCTGCAGATGGAATGCATATTGGACAAGAGAGTGAGCAAGAAGACCAGGCGAAAGCAATACTATGAGTATCTGATCAAATGGAAGAACCATCCAGTTGAAGATGCCAGCTGGGAGACTGAAGCAAAAATACAGAAGCATGGACAGACCGTGCAAGAGCTCATGGACAGGAGCCCATGAAAGTTTTCAAGTGAGGGAGTATGATGCGGGAGGATCGCCAACACATCAAGCGAGCCAGCGCGGAAGTGAAGGACAGTTGGATAAGCCAGCACAAATTTTGAAATTGCCTTGAAGTTGTTGCGCGAACATTAATGTGAAAATTTAATGAAGCGCACTTTGTATATTGTAATGGACCTTGAGTAGATAGCTCTCGTCCTTTAGTAGATAACCGACATTTAATATAGTTAATGCAGGTAGATAGGATTTTAATTTCTAGATTTGACAGTTTAGAAGCAGGAGGGAAAATGGATATAGACACCCTCATTGTGCATTGTAATATTATTTAGGAGCACTTAGAGCAAGAAGAAGCAGAGAGCTGTGTAAGACACCCATGTACAGACAATTGAATTAATTGAAGAGTTCTGATTCAAATTCATGGTTTTGTGTTGTTCTCTATGTATTTGATGTCGATATGCTCATGAATGTTTGCTTCCCATTATACATTTGCTTTTATATGCTGTGTATATGATTTCATGGTTGAATTGAAGTCTGAGAGGGTGAAGGAATGAGTTTCAATTGTTTCTCTATTTGAGCCAGAGAATTCCTGCAAGGAGTGCAGTTGAAGTGTCTGCAAGGAGTGTGTTGACAGAGGGTTAAGATAGAGGTAACTTTTGTCTCATTTGTCCCCAAAGTGTAGTTGGGTCCAAGAGCCGTGCAAGGAGTGTGCAAGCCAGGTGAAAGTCTCAAGGCTGTGAACCTGAGTGAAGAGATGAAAGACTGCTACTATAGGGGTGCCCAGGGTCGAGGGGCTTCAACACTTAGCCGTGATTGAAGGGTTGCCGCAAGGAGTGCGAGCAAGGAGTTCCTTTAAGAACTTAAATAAGTGTGAAAAGCTTAGGAAGGATAGAGTCTTCGAGTTCATTGAAGGATCGCACAGAGAAGTTGTGTTTGAAGTGTTCAAACATAAGCGTCGCAAGTTTGCGCGCAAGGGGAACAAGTTCCATAGAAGGAACACAGTCATTTCGCAGAATCATTGAAGGAGGAGCGGAAGGTCATTATTCTCCGAGGAGAATTCGCGACATCCCTTGAGCCGTCAGATCTCACGGAGGTGCAAGGGATACACGGCGTCGTTTTCTCTGGAAGGTTAAAGCTCAGGAGGGGCAGAGCCATCGATCCGAGCTACAAGGACCGTTGGATCTACACATAGTATTGTGTATCAAGGTTTTCATAGATCGAACCTCCACAGTATTGCAACAGACATTGCGATATCGCGAGACGCGATATCCCAACGAGCCCAGAACCGTCCATCCTTTGGGACGCGTGTCAGAAGATTCAAAGCATTCGGGGTCTGCAGCATCGGAGATCTCAGAGACAGGGTATTCTTGCAGCTTGGAATCGAAAAATGTGATATCCCAACAGGGAAAGGACAGTGGGGCCACAGGAAGTTAGTGGAGGATAGGTGGCACACCGTATCGGAGTTCGGGAAAAGTAAAGTCCCGAAACCATTGACATCAGGATTCATGATCTCGCGAAGTCTGAAATCCCGATAAGAGTGACGGGAAGTGGAAAAGTCAACTCGCATGTGTGCGTCGAAGTTTCGGCATATCGGGTATCGGGAGTTGGTAAGACGAGTTGCTTGGTATCGCGAGTACCAAAATCGCGATAGGAAAATTTCTGATAGAGCAAAGAAAAAAGTCAGCGTTGACTGGCCATCAGGTCTCGGGGATTCGAGAGTCCAGTGATTGACCTTTGACATCGCAAAGTCGCGAAGTCTGATTCCCCGATAAATAAAGAGAGGGGGATCACGCGAAGAGATCTGTGGGTGCAGATTTCCCGACGGGGAAATAGAAGAGCTATTCAAGATTTCTTCGGGCCGAGAAGAGGAATATCCTGTGTGCGCGGGGGGACCTTCCAACCTGTAGGTGGTGAAGGGGCCGCGTTGTCATCATGTAACAAGACACCATTTTTCAGAAACAATCCTCAAGGACGGCCATCTTTTAGAGAGAACGGAATGGCTGAGGTAGGTGGTAAAAGGCCAAGCTAGACACCCATTCAATGTTGGGGTTGTAAAGGAGACCACAAGTATATAGATTGTCCTCACAAAAATGAAAAAGTGAGAGATGTCCACAATGTTCAGCAAGAAGAAACAGTGGAGGACATGGGCATAAGTGTACCAAGGATCTATGTATCCCTGGACAATAAGTAAGTTGAGTTTCAATCACATATGATTTAAGTTGAAGGTATGATCAATAACCATGTCTTTAATATTTTAATAGATTTAGGAGCTATTCATAGCTATATATATCCTAATTTGGTGGAAAGACTGCATTTTCCAAGAAGCAAGCACGCGAAATCTTGGCTGGTACAACTGGCTACAGGAACCAAGAGAAAATTTGTTGAGCTGGTTAAATCATGTCCAATGGACATGAATGGGCTAAGTACCAAGGCAGATTTGAACATCTTGCCCTTGGTTTCATATGACTATCTAATTGGTATGGATTGGTTGGAATAACACCATGATGTATTAGACTATCATAACAAGGCATTCACTTCCCTGAATGAGGAAGGGAACCAAGAACATTCCAAGGAATTCCCAGGGAAGTTATTGTCCAAGAGATATCAACAATGCAGATGAAGAAGTGTTAAAGGAAGGGCTGCCAAATATTTGCAGCTCATATGGAGGAAGAACCTAAGGATAATGTGCCAAATCTTAAGGATCACTCAGCCCTGAAATATTTTGATGTGTTTAAGAGATACCAGAACTTCCCCCAAAGAGAGATATTGATTTCTCTATAAATTTGATGCCTGGAGTAGCTCCAGTATCCAAGACTCCCTACAGAATGAGTACACCAGAGCTAAAGGAACTGCAAATGAAGCTTGAAGAACTTTTGAAAAAGGTGTATATATGCCCAAGTGTGTCACCTTGGGGTGCCCCAGTTTTGTTCATGAAGAATAAATATGGGACATTGATATTGTGCATTGACTTCATACAATTGAACAAGGTAACTATAAAGAACAAGTATCCTTTTCCAAGGATTGACGATCTCTTTGATCAATTAAAGGATGCAAGGATATTTTTAAAGATTGATCACAGATCTGTTTACCATCAGGTAAGGATCAGAGATGAATACATCAGGAAGACCACCTTCAGAACAAGGTATGGTCATTACAAGTTCACATTGGTGCCATTTGGGTTATCAAATGTACCAATTGTTTTCATGTGCTTAATGAATGGTGTTTCCCGAGAATATTTAGATATGTTTTTCATTGTCTTTTTGGATGAAATTCTTGTATATTCAAAGTCAGAAGAAGAACATGAGTACCATTTGAGGATGGTGTTACAAGTGTTAAGAGAGAACCAGTTGTATGCCAAACTGAGCAAGTGATCATTTTATCAAAACTGAATTCACTATTTGGGGCATATCATATCTAAAGAAGGGATAGCAATGGACCCTGAAAATATTGAGCCCATTAAAGGGTGTACAACACCTAAGAATGTGATAGAATTCAGATCCTTCATGAGTCTAGCTGGCTACTATAGAATATTCATTGCAGGGTTTTCGAGATGCTCACCCAATCACTTTCTTGCAAAGGAAGGGGGTGAAGTTTAAATGGACAACAGAATGTGAAAAGAACTTCCAACAATTGAATCATTTGTTAACCAGTGCTCCAATTATGAGGATTTCTTATCCAAATAAAGATTTTGTGGTTTTCACAAATGCATGCAAAGAAGGACTTGGTGGATTCCTTAGTTAGAATGGGTTTGTGATATGTTTTGAATCCAGAAAATTGAAAGAGCATGGAAGACTCTATGCCACTCATGATTTGGAGTTGGCAGCCATATTGCATGCCTTCAAGAAATGGAGGCACTACCTCATGGGAAAGAGGTTTGACCTGAGGACAGACCATAATGGTCTGAAATATTTGTTTGATCATCCAACTTTAAAAGCCAGGCAGAGAAGATGGTTGGAATTTCTCTGCGAGTATGACTTTGATATTAAGTGAATCAAAGGAAAAGAGAACAAAGTGGTTGATGCACTCATTAGGAGAGTGAATGAACTGCATGCTACAACCATTAGCATGTATCAAATTGATCTTAAAGGCAGAATTTCTGAGGCTACAAAAGTAGATTTGCAGTACATGGAGTTGGTAACAAAATTACAGCAAGGTAAAATGCAGCAGAAGGTTGAATATTATGAATTGGGAAATGATGGAATTCTATTGTAAATGAACAGAATTTATGTACCCTATTATCATGAATTGAGGAGTATGATTTTGAAAGAGATGGATAATGTACATTATGTTGGACACCTGGGATATCATAAAACAGTGGAAGCAGTCAAGAGCCAATATTATTGGCCAGGCATGAAAAAGGATATTATTGAGTACATTGTTAAATGTTTGGAGTGTCAAAAGTTCAAGGTTGAACATAGACACCCAGTTGGGTTGTTGCAGTTGTTGCCCATTCCTGAATGGAAGTGGGAAGTGGTGACAATGGATTTCATCACCAAATTTCCCAGAACAAGAAAGTAGCATGATGTTATCATGGTGGTGGTGGAAAAACTTTCTAAAGCTTCCCATTTCATTCCTATGAAGGTTACTCACAAGGAAACCAATGTTGCCAATATTTATATGAGGGAAGTAGCACACTTGCATGGAATACCCAAGACAATTGTGTCTGACAGAGACCCAAATTTTACCTCAAATTTATGGAAGGCATTGTTCAAAGGGTTTAGAACAAATCTAAACTTCAACACAACTTATCATCCCGAGTTTGATGGGAAAACAAAAAGAGTGACCAAGTGATAGAGGATATGATAAGGATGTACATGATGGACAAACCATCTAAATGGGAATATTATCTACACTTGGTAGAATTTTCCTACAACAATGGGTACCAAGCATCACTAAAGATGAGCCCATTTGAGGCACTTTATAGAAGAAAGTGAAACACACCAATAAGTTGGGACAACCCAGCTGATAGAGCAATGGTTGGGCCAGAGTTGCTTAGGGAAATGGAAGAGAAAAAGTTGAAGATAAAACAGAATTTAAAGTCTTCCCAACATGGGAAGAAAATGTATGCTGACAAAGGAAGAACGCACAGGGAATTTAAAGTGGGTGATCATGTATTCTTGAAAGTGAAGGCCAACAAAATTTCCCTCAAGTTGGGAAACTATTCCAAGTTGGAAACTAGATATTGTGGGTCGTTTGAAATCCTAGAGAGGATTGGAACAGTAGCTTATATGATTGCATTGTCTGCATCTATGTCTATACATAATGTATTCCATGTATCATTGCTTAAGAAATATGTACCTGATGTTAATCATGTTATTGATTGGAATGTGATTCAGGTCAAGCAAGAAAGCACTTTTCAAGTGCATTGGGTACGCATTTTGAACTGGAAAATCAAATGGCTCCAGAATTGAGCCATAGGGATTGTAAAGGTCCAATGGGCTTGGTACAGTTCTGAGGATGCAACTTGGGAGAATGAATATGCTATGCGAGTAGAATACCTGCATCTTTTTTAAGATTTTTGAAAAACTTGTTGTAATATGTAAATATGATGCACTGAGGATAGTGCATAAATAAGGGGATGGGATTGTAATACCCCAAGGTCGAGCCCCTACTGAATTGTAATTATGTTTATAGGTTGGTGAGCCAAGTATTTATAAGTTGGGAGGCTTATGTGTTTATTAGGACAGAGAGCCTAGATGTTGAAGGCAAGGGAGCCTGATTTTTGTATATGTAAATACTCACATCATTAATATAATTACATCATTCTGTGTAGACCGACCATGAAGAAAGAGTTATGGAGGACTAAGATCCAATAGGAAGGGAAAGGGAAGGGGCTGAGAGGCTAGGAAAAAGGAGTTAATATTGAGGGCTTAACCCAAGGGAATATTATAATGTATTTTCCTAAAATAATAAGGCTTGGGAAATAAACCATATTATCTTAAGTTCCTTTGGGGTGAGGAACGAACTTCAAGTGGAGGGGAAAGAGCTCCCAAGAGGGCTAAGTGTCAACCTGGGCGCATGTAGATTTATGTGGGAAATCCATTGTTGTGGGGATTCGCTCACCATTCTTTCCATGCTCCCCACTCATGCACACACTCAGACTGAATATTCATGCAGCTAGCCATTTCTGCCATTTTTTACCTTTGCAACCTCCAAAACCTACAAACTCGAGAAGCTAACCCATTTTTCATGTGAGGCATAGCACGACTATGTGGTTTCTGAGCCATATCGCACCCTAGCCATTTTGTTGTAAATTCCCACATTTTCCTCTCGATTGGTGTGGCTTACTGTCATTACCAGAGCCCATACCTAATTTTGTTGTTGTTACTAACCATATGGATTAGGAGATGGAAAGAAGAAGCAGGTTTCCAGGCCTGTGGATTTGAAGATGTGGGTTGCCATGCCCATGAATAGAAGAAGTAGGTTTCATGTCTGTGAGCAACTCTCTTCAGGGGAGAGAGATTATTGGGTAAGTGTTTTCTCCTGGAGGGAGTCCAGCAACTGCTACAGAGCTCTGAGAATTCATGATTTGGCCTATTTTTTAAGCCATGGAAGGGAAGTGGAGTAGTTGATGGATTGTGGAACAATGAAGGTGTATATTCCTGGGGTGGGAAAAGAATGTGGGGAATGAGAGCCTGTGAGCGGTGGCCATAATAGGATCCTTGGAGGGAATCCTTCATGTTGCATTGTGCAGCTTTCCATAGTCTTAGCCTAGCCTAGGATTTCCTTTACCTTGGGTGGAGTTTAGTCCCATCTCGAGGGTGACCCTCTGCTAATAGCTTGGAGAAACGTGGTCTAAGGCTAGGAGGTTAATGGAAGGTCTGCACGTAGTTGGTGGATTTCATAAAAATATAAGTACCAATTCTATGTTAATTTTACATGTTGTGTTGAAGTACATGTCTGAAGTTTATCAGAACTGCATGTGTTTATTGCATGTATTTGTCTATTGTCACTTTTGCATGAATCTGTGTATCAGAAGAATGTTTAGATCTATTAAAATTTCATTATATATATGTATATCATATTTTGAACAGAGTAGTGATTTTTGGTAGCATGCCCCATCACCTGGGATGGTTTGGTACATTACAAAGACCAAAGGAGGAAGGTGGATGGAGTCTAAAGAACATTCACCTTCTTATCATTTATTTGGCAACCAAGATCTTATGAAGGGTTCTTAATTAATAAGGTATGTGGAGGACAATTATATAAAAAAAAAGTACATAAGGTCGAGAACCATCATGGAATATATTAGGAACCTAAGTAAAAATATAAAAAAATACCTCAATCCAATGGAAGGCTCTAGTCTAGGAATTTCTCATGATTGGGAATCATTTGGCCTAGAAAGTGAGAAATGATAAGAAGGTCGAACTGGTGTTGACTATATCTTAGATTCTGGGATAAAGGATAATAATATGAGACGAAATGATTAGACTTATTTGGGATAGAGGAATTTATACCTTCAATAACGTGGGGTATCCTCTTTCTACAAATATTTGTCAGAAGGATGGAAGAGTGCATAGATATTAGGATTTGAAGGAGATTAGTCAGTTCAATGGAATGATTATACATAATTCCTTAGGAGGGGGCATATCAAGTGGAAGGATGATGTTGAAACCCTTTGAAGGGAAAATAAAAAAGTTAGGGGTGAATATACATCTCACATTAAATATAAAACTATGATTGATACAAATCTTCAAGAGCCTATTTGTTGGTCGAAGCAAATTTGGAAATTAAAAGGTCCAAAAATGTTTGAATATTTGTTTGGATAGATTTTAAAAATAAGGCATTGACATGGGAAGTCCTGTAGAGGAGATGTATATAGGGTCCATGGATATGTATCATATGTAAATTGGAGGAAGAAAATATTTCTCACTTAAAAATAAAATGTCATTTTTCTCAGTAGATCTATAAAGAATTAGAACATGTCATTGGTAAATTCAATATATGGAATGCTGAGATAATGGAGGAATGTTTGAAGCAGTGATTTATTAAAAAGAAATTGAAAGAGATCATATATTTACCATGCCTAATTATTTGAGGAATATGGCTAGCTAGAAATTCTAAAATCTTTGAAGTCAAATGTATTCTCTCTTTTCAATTTGTATCACAAGTTAGGGATATGGTATCCAATATTAGGATGCCTATCAAGGACAATGTTCCTTGAAAACTAACAATTCATAAGTCTTATCCTTCGAGATTTTTTGATGGAGCTAGGTAGGGTCCACCTAAGTTTAGTAGTGTTGGAGGAGTTTTGTTTCTCTCTAATTCTCATCATGTGAAGTCCAAAGTAGGCCCTGGACTTGGGTCCAATAACTAAAATAAATTCAAGGCTCTAAGATTATTTCTTAAGTGTGCAGTGGATAGGAGTGTTAAAAATATTTAGATTTATGGGGATTACTCCCTGCTCATCAACTATCAAAGGAGGCTCAACATATGGTGGTGGGATCCATGGTTGTGGAGTAATTGAGAGAAAGAGTCTATGTCTCTACTTTGATATCTATTTGATTGTGATGACTTGCTTGTTTCTCCTTATTTTTGTAGGTGATGGGTCTTCATTTTTTTAATATTAGATGATAGAACTTTCTTTCTAATAGTAGTAAGACAAATTTTTTTGATGATTGTTAGAGGATTTTTGAAGTAGCTATGTGGTTGAAAGATGGAATTTTAAATGAATTGTGAATTGAACTATGTGTTGATATTTATCATTATTATTATTATTATTATTATTATTTTAATTATTTTTTTTTTTCGGGGGGGGGGATATTTTGGGGCTGAAGGGATATAGGGTTAATAGACCCTGATTTTTACTTCCTAAGTGTTAATTCACCTAAGCAATGTAATTTTCATTCTCACTCTGAATATAAATTACATTGTTTTTCTTGGAAAAAAATATGGGTAATGAGAAATAATGTGTATGTGTGTGTTGAGAGAATAAAACACGTTAATTTTTTGTTATAGATTCTAATTCAAATTATTCTCCTTGGTAGGGTTATCAAATGCTATAAAAGAGGAAGCTTAATATATAAGTTATACAAGTGTGAAGGAATCCTACATAAGGCGAGTCGGTGAACATTAACTTGGTGGAAGAAATGGAAGTTAGCGGTCGACATGAATGTTTTAAAAGCATCAATGCTCAACCTAAATAGTTGTTGTTGTGGTTTTGAAAAAATAATTGCTAAATTTGCACCTTGAATCCATAGTGATTGTTGGCATAGGGGCAGACCCAGGGTTCAACGCTACAATAGCACACCAACAAAACCCTAACTACCATCCCTTTTGGCAACACCTGTGAAGCAGATGAAGTCTCACTCGAGGTAGAGGCAGGGGTGGTTACAGGAATCAGATGTTTGCAACCTTAGCTAGGACACAAATATGTGATTCTAACACTTAACAGAGCACTCAGAAGTTAACATTCATCAATATCCAGTCTTAGTTATAGTCTAGTTAAACCCTAATTACAGAGCATTGCAGTAATCAACCAGATCTACTATATTCAAGCATTAAGCACATCCACATAGGTCAGATCCATACTATTAAGCACATAGCATTAACATATCTATCTACCATTTATCTATATTGAAGCACTAAGCAATTTAACATATAAACAAATCAACACATCACACAAAGAAGAGCAACATAGCATATACATGGTTCACCCCCACCTTGGGGCTACGTCGACCAACTCTTTGTCTTCTTTATTAGCTTCTTCAATCAGTTCCATGCATAGAGCCACAAAAACCCTACTTCACAGAGGACAGGAGATCTGCACACCTTGCTAGATCCTCCTTCCCTAGGCTAGGTTACAGCACTAAGCTTATTCTCAATCTCTTGCACCCGCTTGCACTTATCTCTGCAAGCCTCATACAGTATGCACAAAAGAAATCTTTACTCAGCACTTAGCACTTTCGATCACACAGATCAAACTTGTAGTTCCTTACTTCACCTAGATACTTATTTATACAATACAAAATAGGCCTAATCATGGGTAAACCCATGGGCCGATATTTCCATACCCGTTACATAATCCCAAAACCCAAAAATCCCTAAAAAGGTGTCGAGATCCCGCAATATCCACTTCATCTTGCACTTTTTCTTCAACAACTTGTCGAACTCCCAAAAATAGGTCAACGTGACCAAGGATCCTCAAAACTTGATCAAGGGCCAACAAGCCCCCAACACTCACCTATGACTCGTCCTGAGTCACTTTGATCTGCATAATTCTACCTCAAAAGCCTCCAGCTTGGCTCGAGCTGCTTCGACTTGTTGTTGTGCCGTGATCTGCTTTTCAGTGAACTCTTGTATGATTTCTTCGTTGACAGGTCCCTCTAGGAGTTGTTCAGTTGCAGTGACGACTTGTTCTAGTTCCGCTCCTCAGCCTTCGATCTCTGTGAACAGTTGGTAAGCCTCATCTTGTACAGGTTGGAGCCTCTGAGTTACTTCCATAACTCTTCCCTGAATAGTGTGGACATGTTGTTGGGAAGTGCACTTCTCCTTAGATGGCTTCATTCTTTCCACAACTGATAGGGGCTTCAAGTACACCTATATTGTGTCTTCTTGATACTTCACCTCTTGGAGATGCGACTCCAATGCCCTAAGTTCTGGATTCTCAATCAGTTTCTCATAGGTCTGGGAACTGCGATCACTCAATTGCTTGCATACCATGGCAAGGGCCTTTATTCTCTCAACTGTGCCTCGAGCAGTTCCATCTCTTTGATCCCTCACATCTTGTGGAGTGATGGGCACTGTGCGGAGCTCTAAGTCTGCTACTCTTTTTTGTAGCTACTAGATAGCTTCTGCGATCTTCTCTACTTGATACATGACTCAATCTTCTTCTTGTGGCTCTAAGCCTGTCACAGAGAGGACTGCTTTGCCGACTGCTTCTTTCACTTCGAGTTGTTGTGAGAAAAATTGTTCCTTTTCTTGTTCAATTTGTGCTTTCTCTTCGTCAAAATTTGTCTGGAGAGAAACCTTCTCCTACTCTGCAACTCAACGTTGTTCTATGAGTACTCCTTGCACTTGATTCAAAACCTAGGTGGCTTGTTCTGTTTCTTCTTGTGCTCGACAAAGGCGAGATTCGGTTGCATCTTCTAGTCAACAGAGTTGGGTTGGCTCATCTCCCAACTTTGGTTCTCTCGATGGCAGGGGACACAGTGGGTACTGTGTGACTAGACTGAAGGGCCTGTTATACCCCTCAGAGTTCGACCTCAATTATGTTGTACATTTCCTCCTTCTTTGCTTCTTGTTTCTCCACGATTTCCAGCAAAGTGTCATTTAGGGTTGTTATGATGAAGTCAAAATCATCGGTAGTAAGTACATTATGCATCTTGGTCACGATGGCTCTGGATTTCTTCCACGAAGAGGGTTTCTTGGGAGAAACCTTCCTTTTCTTCAAGGGATCAACCTCATCTCTAGGCGGTGTTACTTGGCCTTGCTTCTGGTCAGCTCCCTTGCCATTTATCTCTTATATTTCGTCATCACCCCCTCGGTCAGGTGATATTGAAGCAGTCTTGCCTGAGTTGTTTCTTAAGTCTTGGACCTCTTCGGTCTTCTTCCTTCTGCTGTGTCTAGGTGTATCGTGTTCTTTTTTCATGTTCTTTAGGCTGTCAGGATAAGACATCTCTACAGGGTCTGCGGGAATAAGGAGGTCTGCCGACCAGTCCTTAGTGATCTCCTCAAGGTCCTCTTCCATGATCTTGTAGTACGACTGATGTTGTTCCGTATGTTCATATGCTCACGTTGTAATGTAGATGAAGTGTCGATCTGTGTGGAACTTCATCAAGCGTTGGAACCTTTGTAGGATGTTCGGAGTCATGGGAGGTTCAGCTTCGATGGATCTCTTCTACTGGAGCTAATATGTATGAAAAATAGCGTTCGACTACCACTTTTTGTTCATATCTCTCGAGTACCAGAGTGTGGTGAACTTTGTAGCAAGTGGATCGAATGGTTCAATATCTGGAAAGTTCACACCTTCTGGCATCTCCCAGGAAAAAAGGCAATGAGGATCAGGAGCCAGCTAAAGTGAAACGCGTAGCCCTAACCATGTGCTTCCTGGCAGTCTAGTTCAAGTTGATTAACTAGGTACTTCGCCGAGTTCATCTGTAGACCGTCCACGCACTTCCCCACGAAGTCAACGACAAATCCTATGACCTACATGGGTCGTTTCTTCCTTACTATCTTTCCGGATATTAACTGGCAGGCTAGGCGCACTATGCCATTCTGGATGGAGGCTACCTTGTAGTCTCACATCCCCTTTTCAACATCATCGTATGTATCCTTGATCTTCTATGCTAATGCGCGATATGTGGCTTTTCCTGGATAGAAGTTGTAACATCCCGCTCTGACGCACTGAGAACACTTATTATTTGAGGACACTTGCTCGCAAGTGATCTGGACCCTTTTGATGTTAGCCCTATTATATTTGATTACGATGTGATTGAAAAATGACATGATGTGTTACTATTTGATGTAGACGGGTGCTATTGACTCAGTTTTATTGAGTGTGCAGGGTTTTTGACCTTGAGGATGCAGAGGCATCGGTAGAACCCTCTTGGACTCCGGACTAAGTCAGGGAGTGTGCTTTTGGGTTGATATGTTTATTATGATGTTTCATTTGATTTGATGATTTGATGTTGACATTTCTGACATGATTACTGGTGATGCAGGCTGACGATAGCTTGCCGACTTGACTCACATATGGAGTAAAGGGGCCACACATGATTGCAGAGAGGTTGAGGGAGAGGGGAGGACAGCAGCCCTGCCACCGCCTGCTAGCACTCCCTCCATGGCTCGAACTGTAGGTTAACGATTACCTAGTTCAAGAGGACCCACGATGCCATGAGGGCCGACTGCGACAGTCGCTCATGATGATTCTAAGGGGCGCGCAATAAGGCAGGGGCCTTATTCCTTAGAGCCCTTAGTCTCCTACTAGTTCACCTGGTGGAGTATTGACTCCAGGGGTTATAGAGGTCTACCAATCAGTTTAGTTGGCGAGTGGCACCCTTGGAGCACGTGGTGCATTCTGAAGGGCACGTCGCACAAAAGAAACTCAGTCGGCGAGTGGCACCCTTGGAGCACATGGTGGATCCTGAAGGGCACGTCGCCAAAAGAAATTCCAGAGGCGAGTGGCACCCTTGGCGCACGTGGTGCGACCTGAAGGGCACGTCGCGATAAAGGAGGTTGAAGGAGTCAGCCTAATTATCCCTAAGTCCTCAGCACCCGAATAAAACCTTAAGCAATTCCCTTAACCGATCGTCGCCTAGCTCAGAATCTAAACCCTAAGCCTAAGACCTTCTAGAAACAGGGGGGGGAATTTAGTGTGGCCTTAACAATTGAAAATTCAAAAAAAAAAATGAAAACAAAAACACAGACCATTATCCTCTCATTATCCTTGTCTACTTAATAAAACTATCCTCCATTGCCTAGATCTTCCTGTATCCATCTCCCTTTTTCTTGTCTAGTTCACATTACTATATCGCCATCCCTCCTCGTAATTCCTCTTTATTCATTTTTGTAATACATTTAATTTTCCCCTACTGGTTTGTCATCGCCTTAATATTTCATTATCCTAAATATACAGATATATTAATGGTAAATTAAATGATGGATAAGGATAAACTACAATGATGAATGCATGCTTATTAATAGAAAAATGAATATATATATATATATATATATATATATATATATATATATATATTTATATTATAAACAAATTAAAAACAAATAAAGTTAAGCATGTGAAAATAAAAGGAAATTAAAAAAAAGAGCGCATATACTCTTGGAGTTTTTGAAAAGAAAAATAAAAATGAAATTTTA
>ML823318.1:15529-36156 GCA_009831015.1 Picea engelmannii | reverse complement strand
CTTATGTGGGTATAATATGAGAAATATTTGAGTCTTGAAACCCTCCCATACCTTCAAGGCATGCATCTAGTGAAACCATGTCAAATTTCAATGACTACAAGAAAAGTTTGAGAAAATTCCAATGTTGGCCCCATCAACTAGTTACTTTGCAGGGTCGACGAGAATCAACACTTATTCTAGTAATCAGCACTTTGCATGTGCCTATATCTAATTGGTTTTCTCTTTCGTCACCTTTTCCTTCTTAGTTCTCACATGGCCATGTCTTCTTTGACCCCTTTTCATGACCTAACCTCAACAAATATCTATGGAATATATCACAAGTTTGTCAAAACACATTAATGCTCGATAGAAAAGTACTCGAAAAATTTCACAAGCTTCGTCAGTTATTTGATCTTATATTTGATTTTTTCTCTCATCTAAGCTATTGACCATATTCCACTTACTGGCCACCCAGTTACAAACCATTCACTTATGTGGGTATAATGTGAGTAATCTTTGAGTCTTGAAACCCTCCCATACCATCAAGGCATGCATCTAGTGCAACCATGTCAAATTTCAATGACTACAGGAAAATTTTGAGAAAAATTCAACATTGGCCCCCATTAACTGGTCACTTTGCAAGGTCGGCGTGAATCAACACTTATTCCAGTAATCAACATTGGTCATGTTCCTATATCTATTAATTGTTCTTCTCTTTGGTCACATTTTCCTTCTCATTTCTCACATGACCATGTCTTCTTTAACCCCTTTTCATGACCTAACCTCGATAAATATTTATGGACTATATCACAAGTTTTTCAAAACACATTAATTCTCAATAGACAAGTACTCGAAAAATTGTACAAGCTTCGTCGGTTATTTGATCTTATATTTGATTTTTTCTCTCATCTAAGATATTGATCATATTATACTTATTAGCCACTTAGTTACATACCATTCACTTATGTGGGTATAATATGAGTAATATTTGAGTCTTGAAACCCTCCCATACCCTTAAGGCATGCATCTAGTGAAACCATGTCAAATTTCAATGACTATAGGAAAAGTTTGATAAAATTTCAACATTGGCCCCATTAACTGGTCACTTTTCGAGGTCGACGAGAATCAACACGTATTCTAGTAATCAAAAATGGTCACGTGCCTATATCTAATTGGTCTTCTCTTTGGTCACCTTTTTCTTCTCATTTCTCACACGTCCATGTATTCTTTGACTCCTTTTCATGACCTAACCTCCATTACAAAAATATCTTCATTAATGAATTCTGGTGTTTTATAACAATTCATGCATGTGTGCATGAATTCATAATTATCGTCACATTTCATTTTGATATTTATCTCTATTCCGTCATGCCTCTTTTGATCATTGTTCATGTTTATATCACCAATTTGAGTATTACTGTCATTAATTTAGGTTAGTTTATAGGTTAATTTAATTTAGTTTGGTTTATAGGTTAATTTGGTTTGTAAATATTTGTTGATCAATTGTAAAACAATTGGAACTTTTCTCGAACAACCCTCCCATACGTATTCAATTCTTAATATTGATTACAACAAAAACTAACAACATGTAGCATAGGATATCAAAAAATGAAATAAAACTTAAAAACATGTAATTAACCCACATAAAAAATTATTTAAAGAGAATAATTCATACAAATTAAAATATCTAGTTACATACCTCATCCAATGCAACATTCATATCATCCTTCTTTTGTATCTTCTTCTTGATCATCCAACTCGACATATGTATTGGCATCTAGTTCAGAAACAATGTTGAAAGGATTGATAATATCACCATCGTCATCAATGTCATTTTTGGGCATATCTTCATCGATATCATCATCAAGAAATGGCGCATTGTCTCCTACACTTGGTTCCTCTTCTCTGTCTTGTTCATCTGTTGACCCATATTCTTCCTGCTCTAGATCTGCATCATATTCTTCTTCAATATCATATTTTTCATCTATAGTATACTTTATTTCCCTTCCTCTTGGATCATATCTAACAGCAAATGACCAATCCCTCTTACCTGGAACCTTTGAGTAAAAGACTTGTTCACATTGACTTGGAAAAACATAGCACTCATTTGATTTTTCAAAAATCGTTGTTTTAATCATCATAAATCCATTGGCATGTTGAATAATAGTTATATCCTCATCATGTTCATGCATTCGTAACCTATACCATTTGACATCAAACAAAACTAATTTGAAGGAATTAAAGTCACACTCAATTATATCATTCAAAAACCCATAGTATCTATTTTCATATTCTCGAGGACGCATATCACTCCTAGAGGAAACATTACTGACCTGGAATAATGATGGCATCCCACTATCAGAATTTTTGTTGGTTTCATCCAATTGTTTGATGTGAAATTTACGACCATTGCACCACACAGCCTTGTGGTGTTTCAACTGCAATATGCCATACATGTAAAATATGCATTGTCAATTAATAATAAACAAATTTATATAACTTGGAAAGTATAATATGAAAAAAAACACACCTACAGTCACATTAATATAATATAAAATAACTAAATAAAATGGGTGAACTTGCTTTCCTTTCCATCTTTCAAACAATGTGTTAAATCTATTTCCCTCTACTTAACATTGGAATATCCATTACGACGAGCTTCTCTAACCAATTCAGACAGTTATTTCCATGATAACCTACCGCCATGGTGTTGTTATATCTATCAATCCATACCTTCATCAAGAAGATTGTTTGCAACGTATAAATGTAGTGCATCCCAATCTTGAGCAACTGACCAATAAAAAAATCACAATTCACCAATATTAAATAGTAGTTATAACCATGGTAAATATTAATAAATGATGAAAGAGTAAATATTAAATGAGTATGATCATATACACAAAAAAGTGAAAATTTATATGTATTACAAATATCCACAATTTAAGTACCTCTCACTTTGTTCATTGTTCCTTTCCCCAACAACTGCTCCCCTTCAATTTTTTTGATGGATTTCACATCCCAAATGCAATCCAATGCATGCATAGCTTGCATTGCTAATTTAGGAATATACTGACTAATATACACCATGGATTCATATACTATATATCCCTCCACCATAGAACCCTCTGGACGTGCTCTTTGTCTAACCAAATCCTTCAATGATTTCAAGTGCCTCTCCACCATCCACATTGACCTTTTCTGTACAGGTCCACACATTTCAATATCCTCAACTTGGTGTATGAGGTAGTGTTCTTGTGCATTGAAAAATATTGGAGGTAGATACTTCTACATTTTACACATTATCCGAGGAATTTCTCTCTTCCAATACTTTATATCATCTTCATGTATTTATTTCAATGAAAACCATCTATAGATCATGACGCAAGAAAATAACATGTTTCAACAAAACATAATACATATTACATTACAAGTAAAACACATGTCATTAAGTACAACAAAAAATTGAAAAAAAATTCATATATATCGCAGCTACTTACCTCATGTATTTTCCAAGATCATATATAACTTTTTTTACGTTGTTGTCAAAGTTGTTTGGGAGAGATAGAGGTATCACATACTGTAACAATAAAAATGAATCTTTACTTATTTCAAAACTAGACAAAAAAAATAAAAATCTCAAAAAATGTATACAACCAATATATAAATATGAATACTAAAATTATTAATTACCATAATGAAGGTATGCCAATCATGTGTTTTTACCCCACCAATTTCACCTTTCTTCGTTAAGATATTATTTATGTTTGAACAAAAACCTGTGGGAAATTTAATTCTTTGAATGACCTCTTTTACACCATTGCTTTGTTGCTCTGTTAATAACCATGGAAGGTTATTTTGGTCTCCATCGCTATTTGATCAGATCACACTTTTCATTGCACGATTGTCTTCCTGAATGTCATTACAAATTTTGACAATTGTTTCTCTATCCCTCCTGCCATCTATGATTCTCCATAATATTTTTGTCATATTCTTCCCGATATGCATTGTATCAAACAAATGAACTATTTTTATCTCCTCATAGTAAGGCAACCTCATGAATTGAGTGGGATAACATTTAATTCCTCGTGGAAGCCCATTATTACTATCTTCATGACGACGACATTGATGAAGCATAGAAAAATCATAACATTATTTATCAAATGATGTAAAATAAATTAAATAATTAAAATAAAATTTCAAAACATGATTCCATTTACGATACATAAACAAAATGTGTACCTCAAGGATTGATTTTGTCATATGCCAACTTCCATAGGCGACATGTAATTCTTTGTGGTTTTAGTCCAATCTCTTGTTTCCCATTGAAAATATATCTTTCAGTAGTATGATACTTATGGTTCTTAGAGAGGAAGTGTCTATACTCACCAAACACCTCCTTTCCTAAACTTTTTGACCGACAAGATTTCATCTTAGGACCACAAACTGGACATGCAAATTTACCCTTTGTTTGAAGACTTGCAACAGATGGGCTAATGTGAATTATTAATATACGAAAGGATTATTTAAACAATATGCATGATATATTCAATTAATTATATACTATTCAAGAATGCAATATGGAACGTTACATACCAAAAAAATGTGTTAGTCTTGGGGCATCATGAATTGTCCATAAAAGTATTCCATGGCATTGAAATCTCTTCTTCCCAATTGATTTAAAGATGTCATACATAGTGATGCCCTCCCATAACTTTAGTAGCTCATCAATAAGAGGCTCGATATACACATTCATATATTTAACTTGCTACTTACCTAATTGTTTGAAATTACACAAAATTACTATCATGGTATGTATATATATGTAAATAAATAAATAAAAGATATTATGCAAAAAAAGAGAAAAATGAAAAATTTACATTCAAAAAATTAATGTAAACAAATACCTGGAACAATAAATGTCAACATTATGTGCTCCCTCTTTATTAACATCCGAGGAAGGTTATTTTTTGTAACAAAAATAGGCCACACTAAGTAAGCAGACCCAAGCTCTCTAAATGGATTAACACCGTCAGTTGCCAATGAAAGCCTAACATTATGAGGTTCATCTGTAAATTATGGCCGTTTTGCAGCAATTTCCTTAAATGCATAACCATCTGCAGGAATTCAAAGAAAGTCGTATTCAATTCTCTTTTGTGCATGGTAATCCATAAACTGTGCTATTCTTTGGCACCTGAACAAACACTGCAAATTTGGAATTATGGGAATATGTTGGAGAACCTTTCGAGGCACCATTTTTGTTACTTGATCGGTTCGATATCTACTGATACCACATACTGGGCACTTTTTTTTCGATGCATGTTGTCCATAATATATAATATGATCATTAGGACATGCATCTATACTTTGATACTCCATTCCAATGTCTTTCATAATGGCTTGTAAATCTTGATATGTGCGAGGTAAAATATTTGACGAGGGTAACAGAAATTCACCTAACAATCTAAAACATAAAAAATAACTAGTTAATGTAAAGAATAGTAATTGTAAATATTGCATTTTTATTTTACACATTAATTAACACTAAAAAAGGGGGGGGGAAGTCAACCTTTATGTTGATGTGATGAAACATATTACATCCTTAGGATATGTGTCACACAAGTGTTCGACAAATGATTCGTAACCTTTAAGTTCACCAGTAGTAATGTAGTGGAGAGAAGCTTTTCTCTTGACCCTTTATAAAGTCATTTATTTTCCTTTTCAATCAGAGGTTCATCATAAATACCATCACTAATGTCCCCATGATCCTCATCTAGATGAACGAATAAGTATTGGATCATTTGATTTGTCCCATCATCTTGAACTATGTTATTATTTTCATCTACTTCTATGGGATCATTAACTTGATCTTCATTATCTGCTTCATTTTCCTCATCTTGTACAACATCATTTATGCTACTACTTGGTGCTTTCTACAGAAAGTTGGGGGGGCAACTCTAACTTTATAATTACAAATAATCATGCAAAATTAGTTTATGTATAAAATAGTATATAAAGTTTGAGAATACAATCAATATTAAAATAGATAATGAATATATATATATATATAATTACCATGGGACGATATTCATTTGATCCCCCGTCCATGTGCCCATATTTTCTACAATGTTTTTTAGTTGTTGTTATTAAAACTCTTTCAAGACGTTTAGTATAACAATTTTTGCAAGGGAAATAACATTTACCATCACCCTTGTCACCATCTTTAATTTTTTTCCCACCTCTAATGTTTTCTGACATTCTTCCCCACAGACATATACTGATGATTATCTTATAAAATTGAGTGATGTATAATAGAATATCTATTATATTTTTATATTATAACATATGAAGAAAAAAAAATGTTTTTTTTTCGCCAAGAAGACCTTATACCCTTTTTGAACTGTCATTGTTATAGAAAACTTGTCGCAACATCCATAAAATGAAACATATTTATAGATTTTATAACGTCGCAATTCTGACGATAGTTGACCAAGTCAATGTTGACTTTTTCAAATAGTGGGTACCGTTAGGGGGGGAAGACCTAGTGTCCAAACTGTCACAAGAGTGATGAACTTCAGAAGACATCACTCTTATGAAGATTTGAAAATTACGTCACACGTGCGACGATATTGGGCAAGATGGAGAAAAAAACTTAAAATTTCCTCTATTTTTCGGCAGTATGGCCAATTTTGTCCATAACCTTGCAAGTAGATCGTCACAAATTTTCCAATATGTAGTAGTGATCTCATTACTCATGATTCCCCAATATCCTCTTCACTTCACTCTGTTTCAGTTAGTTAACTGAAGACTGAAATACTAGTTAACTCATACTAGGTGGCAGTTCACTCCGATAACTACCTAAGAGACTAGACTAAGTGACAGTTTACTCCTATAACTGTTGGTGTTTTTCATATCCCTCTAGACCACCACTATGGTGCATTCTATTCTCCTACGGTGCAAATTAATTGAGTTATACAGAGTATATCATGTGTAAATTATCATTCATTCATTTGGTTAATGAGAATTCTTCCATTATTTCTCTCCTGCTTCTCTTTTCTCATATTCTCTCTGCAAACTGTGTATGTAATTTTCTAGCTAGATATATTCCATGTAGGTTCAACACATTTACATGGTATTAGAGCTGGCAGACTACTAGGGAAAAGACACACCATATTATTTTTGCAGGTATCAAAGATTGAAGATAGCGGAAAAATGGAATTTCCAAAAGCATTCATTCTTACACCGTAAAATTGTTTTGCATGGAAGGAGAATATGATAATGCATCTTTGAGGTAGAGGATTATATAGGTTAACCATGAACAGAGAGACAGAACCCACATAAGCCTTAGAAAAATACAAGTATCTAAATCGAATGGATGAAGCGTTTGGAACTATTTGCAGTCTCAGTTCTCCTGAACTCCTCTGTCACATATCTTCCTATAAAACCCCCAATGAAGACTGGATGACCATGGAAGGTACTTTTGGAAAATAGGATGATATGAGGGAACGCATGCTCAAGGTGGAATTTCTCACTTTGGATCCAAAAACCTTTTACAATCTCCAATATTTCTTTACCAAATATAGGGATTTGTTGTCACAACTCAAGGCTTGCGGGGTTGATAAATCTAAGGAGGATAAACAAATGGTTCTTGCCATTCTCTCCAAAATTGGTCCGGAATACTCAGTGTTTGTATCTACATTTCATTCAGTTAGGCTCGCCTCTGAAGCCACCTGGACAATTCCGTCTCTTGAGGCCTTTATCGAGTCCCTGACACAAGAGAAGAACAAGCTCATCAATATGGGAAAAATCAAAATCCAAAAGGTACATGCACTTACTGTGCAATATGGTAGTGGTCATCAATATCATAAATCTAAAGACAAAGACAAAATGAAAGCACATAAAAATCCAAAGAAGGAATGGTACTCAAAACCCTTCAACAATGCCTCCAGATCAAAAGGTGGAAAGGGAAGAAAAGAACTTACTGCCATAAAGGATTCCATCTGGAATCTGCATGTATGAAGAAAAAGATAGATCAAATGGCCCAAATACTTCAGAAAAACAATCTTGGAGATCGCATCCTCGTGGGTGCCAAGAAGAAGAAGCCAGAATATTAGAATCCCAAGAAAGGAAATTCTAGCCATGCTTTGATTGCCATCAATTCCTCTCTTGATGCTTTCATCATAGATTCAAGTGCATCACACCACATGTAAGCCACAAAAGAAGTATAGTATTCATTGGATGTATGCAAAGGTCCTCCTATTCTTATGGGGGACAACTCTCCAGTCAAGATCACCGACAAAGGAAGATTTGAACTCACAAATGGAAGCTTCAAAAATGTGCTACACATTCCCAAACTTTTTGTCAATCTTCTCTCCGTGCATTAGATGACAAACTCCAAAATTGGAAAGACATTCATATTCACACCTAATGCAGTGGATATCTATGACATGCAAACCAATTCCAAGGTTGATACCAGTGAGAAATCATCAATCTAGACTCTACAAATTTTCTAAATTTATTGAACCAAATTCTTCATTATTGCTTACCCACATTGATGAAAGAAGTAGGATATGGCACGAAAGGTTCAGGAATTTAAATTTCAAATATATGCAACTGCTTAGCAAGTAGGGAATGGTTGATGGTCTACCTGACATCCACTTCTTCAAAGGAATTTGTAAGGGATGTGTTCTTGGAAATTCGACAAAGGAAAGACTCAGAAGGCTTCCTTTCCTTTAGATCTGATCCATAGTGACCTCGTGGGCCCTTTTCCGCATCCATCAATCAGTAAATCAAGGTACGTGCTCATTTTTGTTGATGATTTCTCATGCTTCACATGGATTTTCTTTCTCAGGAAAAAATCAGAGGTCTTTCAACACCTCAAAGATTTCAAATCCCTTGTTGAGACACAGTCATGAAAGAAAATAAAAGTCCTTTGAACAGATAACAGGGGAGAGTATGTCAATGATCTAGGGGATCAATAAAATCTCAAAATAAAACTGCTTGAAATTGCTCAAAAACATATTCATTGTGTAGATATCATCCTCACTATCCCAACACAACTTGAATGAGCTCAAACGGAGTTCGTATGAGAGAGATATCATGTTCTATCCATTTTCCCAAATAGGCAAAAAATGTTGACTATACAGTCCATACAAGCCACGTGGTAGCTGATCGTATGATCATACAGAATGACAGGATAGGTGGTGACATGGCAGGCTGACTATGCATGGTGGATGTGGATCAATCCTTGCTCAACACGTGGCATGTTTGAGGGTGAATGAAAGGGTTCCACGTGGCCCATCCAAGGGATGCCACATGGAACCCCCTTGTTGTGGTTTAAAAGTTTGTTTGGGGTCCATGTGGGTCGAACCTAGGACCTTCAACAGGGAAAATTCTTCACACAGGTCGAGCCACCAGCCCACCTACACATGAATATTAACCACTATAGCTTCAAACTTGTATTTAAAGTTGAATTTAGTTTTGGTTCGAGAAAAAAAGCATCAGGGCTTAGCCCCAACCCTCAGTCATGAGACTCTACACCATGCCATACAACCAATAGTGCAGGGATCCAACGGTCAAGCTGACGGGTGCGGGATTTAGGTATGCGCCCGGCCACATGGGGCCATGTGACCATAACCTTTGTCGGGTAAGGTGTTAATCCTCCCTAATGGTGTGACAATTTTGCTCGATTTTTGAAAGGCACATGGTGTTGGGTTTTAGCACGAGAAACACATAGAGGCCGGATTCAGTCACAAAAAGGTGCATTTTGGCGAGCAGGTATAGCAAGTTATTGGAGAAAACTTCAAGGAAGTGTATTTTCTTCAATTTTTTGCCAAACCAGGTGCAGAAACCACCCAGCTAGGGGTTTTTGGACATTATGGAGCCATTGAAGCCATCTATTTTTCATTATGAGCATTGTAAAGAACTTATTTTAACACTTTGAACATATAATGAAAATGATCCATGGGAAGCTGGACTGGGATATGTAGCCCAAGAGAGGGGTGAAGTCCTTTATCATTTTGTTGTGTTATGTGTGTATTATGATGGTTATATATGATTGTTTATGTTGTTCATTTTAAGTAAAAAATCATTAATTTTATGTTCTTGTAACTTGATCCAATTTCCTCCTAATACGCATAAATATTCCACTTGCAAATTTCTATACACAAACCTTTTTCATTTTCAAATCAAGTTGATATCATAGAAAAGGTTTTTGAAGGTTTGATTTTTTGTAAGTGTTTTGTTTTCTGATGCTTACAAGGTTGAAGCTCACAAGAGGAGAAGGGAAACTTGTAGAGCCAAGTTATCAACTTTCAAGAAGGAGAACCATACATTCACCTCAAGCTTCAAGGAGGAATTCATGAAGTATGTCTCATAAGGAGAGTCATGAAACTCCTACTTCAGAAGATCAAAACTTTCAGAAAAGCATTTTATGATATGACAAAAGTGGTAAAAGTTTTATTTGAAGAAAGGAATGCAAGGTTTCAAGGTGAAAGATCAAATCCTCCAAGAGGTAATGAAGATAGTGGTGATAAGAGTACTCCAAAAGGGAAAGGATGAAATGGTGATACTCCACCTCCTTCACCTCCATCTTCCACTTCTTCTACCATTTCACAACCACCTCCAAATTCTCCAAAAGAACATGGTAAAATTCCTACACAAACCCTTTGCTTAAGCTTGATATTAAGTTTGAATTGCCTATGTACAATGGAGAGGTAAATGCTAAGAAATTGGATAACTGGATTCGTCAAATTGAAGTGTATTGTAGGATACAAAGAATCCAAGATGATGAAACTAAGATTCAACTTGCTTCTCTTAGATTGGAAAGTGTAGCACTCATTTTGTGGGAAGCCAAAACTCAAGAGGACATGAAGAAACATGGTAAAGTTTTATCCTCTTGGAATGATTTTATTGTTGTAATTAAAAGGAAATTTTATCCATTAGCATACATGCAGAAAGATATCATGGATTGGCAAAATTTTAGGCAAGCTAAGGGGAAAAGTGTACAAAGATACACTCAAGAATTTAGAAGAAGAGATTTGATTTTGGGTATAGATTTATCTTCTCAAGAAACTTTACTCACATACATTGGAGGATTGCATATCTATTTGAGACACGGTTCTCATTTTTAACCCTACAAAAATAGATGAAGTTTATGTACAGGCAACTCATTTGGAAGCAAGAGGGAATAATTCTCCTCAAGAAGGAAGCAAGAAGCCATTTTTTAATGGAGACAAAGGAAAGAGGAAATTCAAAGAAAATGAAAAGAAGAATTATTCAGTCAAGAAAGAGGTAGAAAAAATATCATGTAAACACTGTTCAAAATATGGCCATGATGAAGACCATTGTTGGAAACTTCATCCTTAAATGAGACCCAAAAATTTCAACAACAAAACTAAACCAAAGACTACTGCAACTACACAACATGATTTAGGATCTGATTTGGGAGATGAAACAAAAATCACAACCATGGGTTTTCAAGGTAAGGAATCCATTACCAGTACTAGTTATTCAAGTAGTAGCCTCAATGAAACTCAACATGAAAAATAAAGAATAGATTTTTTCCACATAAGGGTAATTTCAAAGCATACCAAGATAGATACTCTATTTGATATTGGTTCTCAAGCAAACCTCATTTCTAAAGACATTGTCAAGAAATTTCATTTGGAAACTACTCCTCATCATAAACCATATCCTCTAAGTTGGATATGTGACAATGCCAAATTGCATGTGACAAGAATATGTAAACTTAGATTTTCCATCACTGCAAACTTTATAGATGAGGTAGAGCTTGATGTCATTCCATTGGATATTTGTGGTATTGTGTTGGGAATCCCATATTTATATGATAGGAAATCCATCTTTCATCGTCATGAAAAAAACTATCATTTGTTTAAAAATGGAGTTGAATACATTGTTAGAGAACATACAAAGAAGTTGAATTTGTCACTTGTAAATGTTGGCCAAGCCAAGTACAAGACAAGACATGACAAGCATCATGTTGATCACAATTTCCAAGTTGGAGATGAATTTTGGTTTTACATTAGCAAAGAGAGGCTTAAAGGAGAAGGTAAAAAAATGAAACCAATTAGATATGGAACCTTTAAGATTCTTGAAAAGATTGGTTACAATGCCTTATGTTTGGATTTTCCTCCTTATATGAAAATGTATGCAGTTGTTAATGTTGAGAATTGGACATTATATGAGCCTCCTTTAATTGATGATCAAGGAGAGCATGTTCAGATTCCTTCCATAGATGACTTCTCGCCAGAATATCTTTCAGAATTGCATGAGGATAATGTGGAGTACCTTCATGTTGGTCTCAAAGGCACAAATCCAAGAAAAGATAAATGAATTGAGGTTGGAAATGTGAGGGAACTATACCCTCATCCTCATATTGACTGAAAGTAGTATTTTGGAGGTCCAAAAGCTTCCCAATGGGGAGGAGTGATATAGGGGATCAAAAAATGCTCAAAAATCAAAGTGCTCAAAATTGCTTGAAAATGGATTCATTACGTAGATCTCGTCCTCACAATCCCAATGCAACTTAAATGGACTTAAATGGATTTCGTATGAGAGATATACCGTGTTCTATCCATTTTCCCAAACAGGCAAAAAAATGTTGATTGTACAGTTTGTACAGTCCGTACAAACCACGTGGCAGCTGACCATACAACCGTAGAGGCTGATAGGATAGATGATGACATGGCAGAATGATTGTGCATGGTGGACATGGACCAATCCTTGGTTGACACATGGTATGTTTGAGGATGAATGAAAGGGTGCCACATGGCCCAGCCATGGAATGCCACATGGCACCCCCTTTTTGTGGTTTAAAAGTTTGTTTGTGGTCCATAGGGGTCAAACCTAGGACCTTCAAAAGGGAAAAGTATTCATACATGCCGGGCCACCAGCCCACCTACATATGAGTCTTAACCACTATAGTTTCAAACTTGTATTTAAAGTTGAATTGAGTTTTGGTTTAGGCGGAAAAGGGTTGGAGCTTATCCCCAGCCCTCGGTCACAAGACTCTACACCATGACATACGACCAATAGTGCAGGGATCCAACGATCAAGACGGAAGGTGTAGGATTTAGGTCGGCGCTCGGCCACATGGGGCCACATGAACATAACCTCTATTGGGCAAGGCGCTAATCCTCCCTAACGGTGCGACAATTTTGTCTAATTTTCAAAAGGCACGTGGCGTTGGGTTTTAGCACAGGAAATGCACAGAGGCCAGATTCAATCACACAGAGGTGCGTTTTGGCGAGAAAACTTCCAGGAAGTGTATTTTCTTCAATTTTTGGCCAAATCAGGTGCAGAAAGAGCCCAAATAGGGGTTTTTGGACATTATCAGAATTTTTCATTTTGAGAATTGTAAAGCACTGATTTTAACACTTTGATCATATAATGAAAATGATCCATGGGAATTTGGACTAGGAGATGTAGCCCAAGAGAGGGGTGAACTCCTTTATCATTTTGTTGTGTTAATTGTTTATTATGATGGTTGTTTATGACTGTTTATGTTGTTGATTTTAAGTAAAAACTCATTAAGTTTATGTGCTTGCAAATTGATCCAATTGCCTAAGACACATACATATTCCGCTTAAAAATTAGTATACATAAACCTTTTTCATTTTCAAATCAATCAACCATGAGATACATAATATTTTTCATGAGGCAGGGATTTAGTTGCAGCACATGGTTCCTTATACTCCGTAGCAAAACAGAGTTGTTGAGAGGAAAAATAGATCTCTAAAAGAGATGGCATCTTGCATGCTACATGCAAAGTCACTTCCACGAAGATTATGGGCTGAAGCACTTAATTGTGAAACCTAGATCTCCCCATAGATATGTCAAGGATAAGACCCCCTACAAGGCTTGGATCCAATGTGTATTTTCTCATGGCCATGATTGTTACTTCTATATATCACATTGATCCATTGTGTATAGTTTTTTTGTCCATGAACATCAATTATGCTTTCATTACTCATGGATCCACAGTTTACATGATTTGTCTGCCATGCTTAAATCACACTCAAGCATGGAAATTCCCGACTTGAGAAGAGAGTATCTTACTTGTTTCTTTTTTTTTTTTAAATCCAGGAATGGACTTCAACCACTCCTACCCAATGGCCCCTCCACAATCTCATGACTATTTGTAATGTATGTCGACCATAAGTTTCTCTTATGAACTCACACATTAGGAGGAATCTATTATAGCATCATTTGACACCACATATTCTCATGACAAATCATTGACCTCAGTTACATCCCTTTCCCTGTTTGCAAGAGCGAAATCCCCATTTTCCTCCCTAAGAACATCTTAAAAAATCCCATTTTTCCAGATGTATGCAACTCTCCTTAAAGAAACTTGCGTACATATGCTCCTTTCTAGTTAGAAACCTGCATACATGTTTAATTGGCTCAAAAAAACAATAAATCATGATATTTCAAGCGGATTTGATGGGTTCCTTAGGTTCCCAACCTCCTATAGACCTTTCATAACTACTCCAACTATCAAAAGGGAGTATAAAAGAGAGCCTTGGGATGGAGGAAAAACATATCAAAGAGATGCAGCCTTATGTTGGAATTTTCCTTATAGCCATGCAAGTCCTTGTTTCCCTATTTTTATGAAATTGTCTTCCCTCCTGAAAACCCTTTTTTCATGATTTTTGTTTCCCTTTATCTCGTCAGGAAGAAATTCATTACTTCCTTGGACCCACTAGACCAAAAAAACATTAGAGGTAGTTCTTATCATCTCATGCCTTGGGTGGAGGAACTTGGATCCTGGTTCTGGGATCATCTTGTCCACTTGTTATTAATAAAATAACCCTCTCATTGTTATTAATAAAATAACCCTCATTCTTGTCCACTTCTCTTTGTTAATTCATGTTTTTTATGGTGTTGTTTGTATCTTATTTCTAATCTAACATAGAAATTGAATTGATTATGTTTAGTTAGTTAGCGGATAACTACTTTCTTGTAGTTTCATACTTCTTTGTTTACTAGAATTTCATAATATCATTGTGAAGGATTTATGGAGCAGAATCCCTCAAGCAATATCGACTTCAAATGATTGGTTCCAAGCATGTTCTTTTTACTTTCTTATGAAAGTTATTTATTGTAGGTAGTTACTTTCAATTCATTGTTTCATCAAAGTTTGAGAGAAGTCTCTTAGGGAACTAATCTGTTGTGGCCCATGAACCAAAGCATTAGAACTTAGATTTTCATAACAACTGTCTATTGTGTAACCAACAAAATTAAAATAAGAGCATGCTCCAAATGTATTCCAACTGTGTGAAGATGATTCTTATTGTTTACATATCTGCATATTGCAATCTCATTGCCAATATGTTCCAATCAACTATCACTCAACCATATGCTTTGGTAAACTAGAAAAGTTTTGTAAATTTGTAAATTTTGATTCAAAACCATACACAACTATTCCTAGGATGAAATAAACTACAAATTACAATGCATGCTTACAGTGGAGTGCACAATTTTCACAATCACGGGTTTGGAAGGGTTGTAGTGTTTCCATTGGATTTTATCATGTATCAAGGTATGGAATTGGAATTTAATAAATATATAATCTCATAAATAGACCCAAATACATATATAACAAATTTGAATGAGCTCATCAACTAAAATCAATCGAAATGCCTTACCTAAACCATCACCCAAATTTGCATTCACTTCATCATTTGTAGTAAAATAATTTGGTTGGAAGTCTAATTGAAGAACAAGTACATTTAGGCTCTAACCAAGTACATCAGGTTGTCATATTTATTGCAAATAAAATTTTATTATTTATCATGTAGGACACTAACCTTTATTGGCTTTACCAATTCCCATGCTGCTTTGATGCTTATCAATTTGGGAAAAAAAATGCATCATGACATGCAGGATCAACATGATTTGTACAAATGATAAGAAAATTAACTCAAGTACACAACTAAAAATATTTGAGAGTGTAAAAAGCTAAATTTTTTTCTTTGTTCAAAAATAATTCAACATAAATTGGGAGGGAAATATGGTGGTTGAAGGTGTAGGGTAAGCACCTAGGTTTCTACACGCGAGAGAAGATCATGGCTCCTTGTCAGGGGGAGAGTCCACAGAGGATAGAGTAGAGTAGGTATTTTTAGCTGCAGGGATGGCAGACCCCAAGCTAGGCCCAGATAATGAGGACATCATGTTAGGATCAAACAAACATTCCCTCAAATACATTGTCAAAAGGACTCCTAAAATAAGGGGATAATATGTGGAAATGGGTGGGGTCAACAAAGGAAAAACAGAGCCTCGGAAAAAGGAGGAAAAAGTGGAAAGTTAGGATAGACAAAAAGAGTCGTCACATAATAGCTTCATGGCTGAGGAAAGTGAGAATCCCAAGTACAAGGTCACATCGGCCAGCATTGGAAGCTACATTCAATGGATGAAGGATCATGCCATTATATGGAAATTCATGGGAATTTGGCCCTCAGAGAAATATTTACATCTCTGAATGAATTTCAGATATAAAGTGAAGGTTCAAATCAACTTGCAACTATGGTCAAAAGGTTTCTTCATTGTTGACTTCTCAAAGACCGAGGATTGAGACAAAATATTTGAAGATGGACCATATTTATTTGACTCAGTAGGGATACATATGAGATATTGGACAGGGAGGTTCGCTCCTAAGAAAGAATATTTTACAGTGGCCCCTATATGGATCTAGATGTACTCACTCCCTAAGGAATTTTGGAACCCTGAGATTGTTGAAGGAATTGGAAACACACTAGGATCCTTAATCAAAGTATCAGAAGTCACAAAAACTTCTAAGTATATATATTATGCTAGAATAAGTGTATATATGAACGTAGTAGGGGGCCTCCGAGTCCATCATAGTGTCATACCAAGATGAGGAATGGACTCAACCCCTAGATTATGATCACATTCCTTTTCTATGCAGATAATTCCATGTCCATGGACATATCTTTAGGGACTACCCACTAAATTCTACCAATCCCTTCAATAAATCTAAATAAGAAATGGATCAAGAGGGATTATCTAAAATCACAAGCAAAAGAAAGGTTGGAAGATGATTGCCTAAACAACTAGTTGTGAATCAAGCTCAGAACACAGTTAATAGATTCCATTTCCTAGAGGGGGATCCAAGTGAACCCCCAACCTTGGATAATTCAAAGGTTCAATAGGAAGAAACCAAAAAAGTGAAGGCAACATGGGAGGAAATACCTAAAAGAAGGAAGACAACTTCAAATCCAAGGAAAGAATAGATGGTAGAAGGAGAAATAGTGATGAAAGACACCCAAGGATTGGAATCAAATTCTGAGGAGGATGTAGAGACTGACATGGCCTGGGACATATTGTAGTCGACATGTCATCCCCACGTGAATCTCATGGAGATCAAAATATAAATAACCTTTCTATATCTCAACTAAGGAAGATACAGAGAGATATGTTAAATGGTAAATTCGTCGGAAGTTCCCAAGGAATGTCATCAGCCACCGTAGGAAATATGGGAATTAAAAAATACCCCCTCAAATCCTAGAAGATGATCCCTAGAGAAGAAGAAAAAAGGGAGGAAACCGCATAAATAGAAAATAGAAGAAACAAGGGCCCTAATGGTCGATTCATTCCAAGTAGTATGCCTATCGGTTAACTACTTCCCCTCCCAGCTGAAATGTTAATTATGAATATTACATCATGGAATGTTAGAGGTCTGAATGCTCTGTCGAAACAAATAATGTTAAGAAAAAGAATCAACCAGGAAAAATCCAATATAGTGATGATTCAAGAAACCAAATGTGACTCAGGAACAATGAAAAGAATCACACGGAAAATTTGGAGAGGATGTGAAGCAAAGGTTATTGCATCTAAAGGGGCTTCAGGAGGATTATCCACCCTCTAGGATCTGGATTATATGGACATGGAGGAACACTCTAACTGTCATCGGATTCTCACTCAAATTCAAAGTCAAACGTTCAAGGGAATCAGGGTATGTTTTGAATGCATATGACCCCCAAGCCCCAAGTATTAAGAGGGGATTCCTAAATAAATTGAATTTTTTAGGCAACACTCTGCAGTATCAAGTATGGGTAGTAGGGGGGGACTTCAACATGATCAAATCCCCCTAGAAAAGAAGGGAGGAAATCAAATATTGGATCTAGAGAGTATCACTTTCGGGGAGCTCATAGAGTGAATTAGACTAATAGACATCCCTATGAGGAATGGTGTATTCACCTGTAACAACAAAAGAGGGAAGGCTCGTAGGATAGAAAAAAATTTAGACCATTTCTTGATCTATGAAACTTGTTTCCAGTCTAAGAAGGCCCTCTCAGTGTATTTCCTTCCTTACTTTCGTTATGACCACTAGGCCATAGTTTTGGAATGGAAACAGTTCTTAAAGCAAGGACCAAAACCTTTCTGTGTCAATAAATTTTGGTTAGATCACTCAGAATTCCTTCAAAGCCTAGAAGTTTGGTGGAATGAACATAAGGAACTATATGGAATCGATATGTATCAGTTCTATCAAAGACTTAAATGTGTCCACCAATTTATCAGGAAATGGAACAAAGAGGTCTTTGGAAATATATTTGAGGAGAAACAAATATTATAACTAGAGATGGAAGAGATCCAAAAGAAGGTGATCCAGGGGCTCAATTAGGAGGAAATTAGTTCCTGTGAGGAAGAAATAAGAATAGAACTTCATAAATTTGAACAACAAGAGGAAACTCTATGGAAAAAGAAATGCATAATACACTAGCTCAAACAAGGGGACAAGAATTCCAAATTCTTCCACAACTTATAAAACGAAATCAAATAGCATCCATCAAATCATAGGAAGGAATCATCAAAGAAAAATAGGAGGATATAAAGGAAAAATTAACGAACTATTATCTTCATATCCTCTCAAAGACAAATGTGAATAGAGAAGTAACTATCAAGAAAATCTCATAAGCCATACCCTAGTTGGTTTCCCCTAAGAAGAACCTGAGTTTAATGAGACCAACATCCTTAGAGGAAGTAGAAGGTATTATGAAATATATAGCTCCTGGGAAATCCCCTGGCCCAGATGGATTCACTATTGATTTCTTTCAGGATGGTCGATCAATCCTCAGTAGCGAAATTTAGGAAGTGGTGGAGGAAACTTGAAGATCTAGGCCCATCCTCTAGGCCTTCCATTCTAGCTTTATCACCTTTATCCCCAAGATCAAAGGGGCCAACTCAATAGATAAGTTCTAACCTATCTCCCTCTGTAATGTCATTTATAAAATTGTATCTAAATTAATTTCTTATATTATTAATATCATACCCCCTATTATCATCTCGCGGGAGTAGGGGGTTTTGTGGAAGGCAAGCAAATATTGGATGGGATTGTAGTATCCTGAGACCATCCACTCCCTCAAGGTTTCAAAAAAAATTGGGATGTTGATGAAATTATATATGTCCAAACCTATGATCACATGAAATGGAATGTTTTAAGATAGATGTTGTTATCTTTTGGCTTCAGGAAGGACTGGGTAGAATGAATCTTAAAACTAATATCTATGGCCTTATTTTCCATTTTAGTGAACAGGTCTCCCTTAAAAAATTACAATCCTTCCCGAGGGATCCATCAGGGGGGTCCTCTTTCTCATTTCTTTTACATCCTCATGGCTGAGGGCATGTGTCGTAGTCTTACCCGGGCTAAAAGGGAAGGGAAAATCAAAGGTATTAATCTGCATTCCTTAGAGGAGGCCCTATCATATCTTCAATTTGTGGATGATACCTTATTTATGGGTCCACCCACTGTTAAAGAATATCAGGCATTCAATGGGGTTTTGGAACCTTTTAATAATGCCTCTGGCACCCTCATCAATCTTGAAAAATCCTAAATTTTCTTCTTTAACACCCCCTTGTCGGTCCAGATAAATCTAGCTTTGCTTCTAGGTTTTCAGCATGTTTCTCTCCTTTCTAAATACTTGGGGGCTCCCCTCCTATCCAAGTCCATACACAATCCCTCATGGGAAGAGATCATAACTAAACTAACCAATTGGACCCATCATTTCTTATCTCTATTAGGAAATGGAATGCTTCCACACCAAACCTAGCATAAGAGAGGAAGAAAGATTTGAGTTGTAAATGAAATGATAAAGAAAACACACATTACACAGAGATTTTACCTAGAAACCCAAATGGGAAAACCAACATTCCTTGAGCATATTTATCTCTTGTTGTCTTATTCATTTATAATAAAATGTTACATGTCTATCATTTGTCTATACCTAAAGCACAATCAACATCATACCATCTTGCTTTACAAAAGAACGACCCTTTAGCCAATTCATCATACATCTACATGACCAGCAACCTATAAAACAATTGATCTAAGTATTAACTAAAGATTATATTTTACAACATTACAACACACTTTATTTAATAATAAGCTTTACAGTAGGAAAAAAACTAAACAAAGCCACCCAAAAACAATTACAGATCCACGCAGATCATTTGCTACAAATCCCGCAAATCTCGGTATTTTGTTATAGTCGACTACCAAGCTCTGATACCACATGTTAGGAAATGGAACACTTCCATGCTAAACCTAGTATAAGAAAGGAAGAAATATTTTAGTTTTAAATTAAATGACAAAGAAAAAACACATTACA
>ML823317.1:51222-65977 GCA_009831015.1 Picea engelmannii | reverse complement strand
TTTCATCACGCTTTTTATTCATGTTAGAGGCATCCTACATGTACTTGGGCACTTCCCAGTGAAGGTTTCATGAAATTTTGACTAATTATGATTTATTGACAGGTTTTCCTAAGTCATGACTAAGGTTGCCAAGGATAATTATTTATAAAAAAGTTAGACTTCATTTTACTTTGAGCACCTTAGACCTTTTGGTCATTATGTCACTAGGAAATTGAATTTGTATGTTGACCATGGTAAATGGAGCAAGACGCACCACCTATGCTCCACATGAAAGGGGGAAATACATTATTTGATTAAATTTGAACTAGAAAAAGGTGGAGCACACCCCTCTTTCAAGTATGATAATTTTTCTCATGAGATTATTTTGCAAAAGGCATAATATGAACTTTGAGGAAGTGGAACACACCTCTTGGGCCCACTTGGAAAGAGATTAGTTATATTATGAATTAACCTTGGAGCTAGAAAAGGTGAGGCACACCCTCCTTTTGCCCACTTTAGTTTTATCATGAATTTCACTTGTAAAAAAGGGTGTTGGATTAACTAAGTTTAGTTTTATCATGAATTTCACTTGTTAAAAAGGATGTTGGATCAACTAAGTTTATAGTAGAGAGATTAGATCTCTCTAGAAGCCTAGAGCCCCTCTTTCCCTTTATTTTTTATATTTTTGACTTGGGAATCTATAATTTTGTAAGATGATGGTTTCCCTTTGGCTCATTTCTTATAAATGGAGTCACCTTCTCATTTGTACACATGGTTGGTGGAGTGAGGAATAGAATGTTTTTGGTTTTCTCCATTTTTGTCTCTTGGATGGTTGAGTGAGGCGTGCTTTGAGGGTTTTTTCTGCTTCAATTATTTCTGGGCGCTAGATGTATCACCTTCTATCATGAGCTGGGTAACATTATTTTTCATTTATTGTATTTTTCCATTAGAATTTATTGTAAGGGATTGTTTCTCGAAGCTTGGTTGTAGACCTGAAGAAGAATCTCTTTGGCAAATTCATGATTTCTTTGACAAATTCATGATTTCATGGTAGAATGAGGGTTATCTACCTCTGTAATCTTTAGGAGCATTTCCAGAACCACATGGAATCAAAGATTTGTGTGTTTTCAAGCCTACCGGATTTGGTTTCGAGTCTAGAAGGAGCCTTGGTTGTGTACCCATCGACCCCATGAGCCCAATGGAGCATCTAGGCACTGGAAATCACTTCTATAACCATCTCATTTTTTATTTCAACCCAAAATTTCAAGGGTAACAGATCTGGAAAATTACACAACAAAATTTGTCTGACATCTATGCCCAAGAAGCCACCATGCACCTAGAGGGGTACACTTCCAAAGGTTGGACTTATTCTTAAAACCCACGAATCTGCCAAGGAAATAATTTGAAGTTCTTTTGTGAGAGAAAATATGTTTGGTAATGAAGCACTGTTTATGGGGTGATATTATACTAGTATTGTTCACCAACAGAGCGCTCCTACAGCCCTTGAAATGCCACAAAGAATCCTCAAACAGTAGCCATATCCTTCAATGCGATTAGAATCTAAGGGGACAACTTATATATGGTTGCATGCAAACTGTTTGACAAAATTTCTGAGTGAAAAGTTTCAAACCAACTGACCAACCATAAATTATTCTTCTTGCATTCTAGTTTAGATTAACAATTGCAAGTTCATATGTGTTTTTTTGTTCTTGAAACCAATGTATATCAACACAATACACACGCTTTAAGACTTGGGTGTATAATCCTGAGAATCTGACTTAGTTTTAGACTGCATGATAACTGTTTGACTAAACTCCTATGTTAAAACATCTTCATCTCTGCGTAATAGTTGTAAACTCCAGTGATGGTAAGCTTTGCTCTTAGGAGTAAAATTTGGTTGTTGATATTGGATAACAATAAGGCATATTTGCAGCCTTAATTGAGTGGTGAAGGGATCCTGAAAGTTATAGGTATCCAAGGTTGTAACGAGACTCCAAGAGGGCAAACTACAACTCTTATTTGCAGCATACATAATTAAATGCTGAGGGGTATGCAGGTGTGTTTATGCAATTCTGAAAACCCTTAAAAATGATCAATTTTAAATACCAGCAGCAGCGTGAATTTGTAATTTTGGTTTCTTCAAATTAAAGATTGTTATAGCATGTTGTATAACCAGAATTTTGAAAGGGGTAAAACTTATAAACAACTAGCAAATATATCTCAGAATTTTGCCTAGAATTCTCAGTTTGTATGTTGGCTTGGTAAGCAGAGAGAAAAAATGTTGTAGACAGTGTGATACTCTGTCCATGTGACCTGTAAACCACATTGACACTATTGAGTCTGCGTTCTACCCACTGTATGAACCTCAAATGGCGCTGGATTCAAATCTGCTACATAAATCACTATGGAATCGCTGTTAAGAAGCAGGTTTGGACATGTATATCCTATATATCCTTGCTGGAGCTTTAACATGAAATATAATGCTTCATATCAGTAGCAATACACATTAAAGGAATGGTAAAGAAGGGGATATTATGAGCTTGGAATACTGTGAAGCACAACCAGATTTTCTAAGGGCTAGTTACAGTACATAGTTGTAGCTTACAAAATTAACTTCTGAGGTGTGTAATAGCTTTCAATCTTTTGTTTGCATTTATCATTGCTGGAATATTAATTCATAGCACTATACTCAACATTTGAAAGCATATGTGGATCTGGGAGACTCCTAATATCTTGAGTTATGACTAAATTTTGACCAAGGCAGCATGTGTGAAACACCTCGCAACTGGTTTCAGATCCACATGTTTGCCATAGTATCCCTGTTTATATGCCAATCCTAAGCTCTGAGATGAATCGTAATAAAACGTCTAAAGCTCTGTTCTTTTCCTGGAGATTCATGTATCATATGGCATGGAACTATGTYATTTCACAAAGAATTGCAACCTGAGGACTGCTCTTTTATTTACCAGACAGTATATTAATGAAAACAACCTTGAAAGGTTCGTATAAGCTGGAATGAACCCTTCAAACCATATCTCTATAAACAGGTTTTAGTCCCCTCAAGAATAGGGTTTCTATCCTCATAAACAATCATACAAACAAAGGTTCCATTATTATATCTGCCGATAGGCTGGTATATAGTGATGAGTTCACCATTGACTACCTATTAATTTACCTGTTGACCAAAAATTTATATGGTATTCTAATGTAACACTTTAGTAATAATTTTTATTTATTTATTTTAATTATTTAAAATCCTTTTTGGCAAAATTCTATTGGCTATTCAAATGAACTTGTTATTGCCGAGCTGACGGCGGTTCATAGACATGACATATATATATCCTATTCCAAAGTGTTTAACCATATTAGATTGAATTTTTTATTTTCATATTATTTTAATATCGATTCGATAAATTGAAAGTCTTATTACGGGGGATGGGGTCCATATCGTAATCATTGTTTTGCATGAAGCGCGTGGATACCATGGATTTTGACGGCGGCTAGAAGGTACTGACCCATAGACTATAATATATTTCCACCGAAAGCTTGGCACTCAAATTCACATTCACACATGCAGAACCTGGCAAATAAAAAAAATAATATCTTACCATTTCTGCAGCAGTATAATTAAATTTGCAGCGATATAATTAAATTCTCGGCAGGTATCGTGCATGCTATGCTGCTCTTGTTCTTTTAGTGTCGGGTATCCAGAGGCTATACCAGAGCGTCATCTTTTTAGGGAAGCCCCTCTAGAGGTGAGTTGCATTCACCTTGAGGTGCGGGAAGATAGATTGAGGTGACAATGGTCTATTTTCTGAGTTGCCATTGATTTGTCACGTGTGCAGACCTTGCACATTAGTAGTGACTAAAATCAATTGAAAACAATCAATAAGAGATAAAAGCAACATTCAACACTTCACCCTTTTACCTTGATGTCTGGGATATCTTTGAGTTAATAAATGTAAGAAGTGAAATGGAAGGAGATGGTCATAAGATTGCATACCCTTGATGCAAACTTATATTTGAGGTTTCATGAAAGCAACATTCAACACTTCACCCTTTTACCTTGATGTCAGGGATATCTTTGAGTTAATAAATGTAAGAAGTGAAATGGAAGGAGATGGTTATAAGATTGCATACCCTTGATGCAAACTTATATTTGAGGTTTCATGAGACGTATTTGCAAAGTAATCATCACATGAATATCAGCTGAAAAGTTATTAAGGCTAGTATATATAGATATGCAAATGGACAAAAGCAGTGTTTAAAAGTGGAAGTAAGTATTTACTTATCAATAAAAGTGGAAACCCTTGATGCAAACTTATATTTGAGGTTTCATGAGACGTATTTGCAAAGTAATCATCACATGAATATCAGCTGAAAAGGTATTAAGGCTCCCCGGATGGGGTGACACGAGGCACCGAGGCGGTGACACCGGGACATGCACTAAGTGCAGGTTTAATTGTTGATGGCCGCCACCCACGCATTAGCATTAACGATGGTGGACGGCGATAGCAGGGATCATACGAAGGCGAGGATCCCTCGCGCGACCATTTACACCTCCCGCGAGTTCAGATCGGACATGGATTTGGAAGGACGGATGATGCTGGAGCCTAGTTATGGGTTTTATTTTGAGCCAGGACAGAGCGGGTTTGCTGTGTTCTTCACTCGGACGTTCACCATTTCTTCTTTGCACTTTGTTGAGGCCTTCCAGGGCTTTTTGTTTTCGGGAAAAACTCGTCTGAGACAGCTTGCTCGCGATTTGCACTTGCTGTCGTTCTCGTCAGGGACTTTCAGTCTTGCGCTGCATCTTCTTGGCACCTGCATTCACCACCCGGTTTCAATGGTTAGAGAGCGTGCCAGGCCTTGTCAGGGCTCGGCTTGGGAGGCCCACAAGGCGCAGCGTCGCAGGAAAAAGCAATTGGAGTGCGCTCTAGCTTTGGCATCCTCCATTCTTCGCAAAAAGGTTCGAGCTGAGCAGCGGATGTTGCTCGACACTATTGCTGAGCAGAGGGCTAGCTGCAGCAGGGAAGGTCTGATTTCTAATTTGAGCGATGTGAGGGAGGCTGAGCCCGAGGTTGTGCTTCCCACCTGCATTGTGGAGGAGGACCCGTCCATGGGTGACCTGCTATGCATTGAGGAGCCCCGAGCCATGGAGGGCTCCGTTCGCGCTTTGGCCAGAGAAGACAACTTCCCAGGCTGTATCATTGAAGAAACTCCCTGGCCGGGCGGCTTGCCATCGTTTCATGCTGAGAAGACTGCGGATACTGAGGTTAGCGCGGAGCAGAGGGAGGTAGCGGCTGACATGGATGAGGCTATGGATTCGAGGACTGCTCCCCGTAGCGGCTTGGGTGGCGGACTGCATGGTTTTCTCCTCAGTAACGAACACCTGGCCTTGGTCTTCGAGCTCCGTAGCCACTTGGCGGACATGGAACTTAGGACGCTCCTCATGAGCCAGTGTATAGACATTCTCCTCGGCGCGTTCTCCGGCGCTCCAACTCAGCGTAAGTGTCCCCTGTGCGCGCAGGAGTTTGCTATTCCGGCGGGGTCCACTTGGCAGGCAGGTGAAGGCGACGGAGCAATGGGTGACTAGGTTTTATCGTTTCCTGGCTTTTGTTTACTGCTTTTCTGTTCTATGTACTCCTGGACCATTAGCCCCTGTCCTGGTTTCCTCCGGGCATGACAGGGGCTTCTCAACTATATGTATTATTGCTAAAACTGCTATCAGCCCCTCAGTTATGCTGGTTTCCGATTACCAGCAGCATTTTTGGTGGTTTTTAGCCATGACTCTGTATTTTTGTCTAAATTCTGTGCTTATCTAATATNTTAAAAAAAAAAAAAAAAAAAAAGGTATTAAGGCTAGTATATATAGATATGCAAATGGACAAAAGCAGTGTTTAAAAGTGGAAGTAAGTATTTATTTATCAATAAAAGTGGAAGCAAGTATTTATTTATCTTTATTGATAATCTTTCTTTTAAAAAAACTTAAATCTATATTTTGAAATAAAACCCATTAAAATTTTGCAAATAAAATTAAAGAATTCAAAACTTAGGTTGCAAACTAGTATTCATAAAACTATTGAGATATATCAACTGTTATTAAAATTTTGCAAATAAAATTAAAGAACTCAAAACTTAAGTTGAAAAATAAATGAGTGCAAACTAGTATGACCATAAAACTATTGAGATATATCACTGTTATTATTGAACCAATCATAGCACACGATGTATTGCTTATTTAATGAGTGTTGAATAAGGGTGGATTATAAAGTTTTATATAGTTTTATGTCAAGAATATTCCACATTGTAAATATGTATATGTGATGAGTTGTGTGATCATATAAATTCTAAATATGTATATGTGATGAGTTGTGTGATCATATAAATTCTAACAATAGCCCAAGGCTAAGATGACACTATAAAATGTAATTGGCACGTTAGTTGTATGTTTTAATATTTTTAGATGAAATGAAATAATGTTAAAAAATTATAAATATGAATAACTATAAAAAACAAAAAGGAAAGCTATGACTTAAAAACTAATAAAGAGAGAAGAGAACGTATGGGACTTATTCCACTCATATATTCAATTTATCTTGATATGATATGTCTCTAGACCATATGATATGATGTTTTAAAATAAGCTAACACCTAAATTTCCAATGCAAAACTACCATTTTGATATGAATGCTACTTTTTGAGATATGCAAAAGTTTTTTGGTTTTATTTCCTCTTTGAGATTAGTCATATGTACGTGTTGCCTCAGTGAGAAGGTTTTGTCCTCACTATCTCATGGAGGTGACTATGTATGTGTTGGAGTGATATCAGAGTGTGATTAATTCAGTGTTGTGGTTTTTGTAAATGAATATTAAAGTGTAAGTGTTCGACAACACATGTATTCCAACAAAAGACAGATACCTTCAGTAACCACTCACACAACCAGATGAAAGATCAACACACCGATGTTTTGATGTGGTAAAACTCCTATGGGGAAACATCCACAACCCCATCCAACATGGCCATTTGGAGCAATTTATTAATGCAAAAGAAAAAAATTACAAAGAGATTTACAAGAGAGTTTCTCACAATTGATCATCGACAAATGACCCTCCATGCTCTTTAAATAGAGATCATGGACCAATCGGGTGTTAAGCCACAAATCAATGTATCCCTTAAAATCGAGGAGAATATGATCTGTCGGATCACTCTATGTTGGGAACATATCGTTACCATCATATTACTTAACTATAAATGCATACTAAAGAAACACACTTTTACATGACGACACATTAGACCAAGTTGATCTTAACTAACTCCTAAGTGTCTAAATATCCTAACATCCCCCCTGAAGATCAACTTGGGATATGATTGAAGGATTTACAAAGGTGGCATAATAGGAGAAAGAAGGAGGATTAGAGTCCATCCCCCCTTAATGACAACTTCTTGAATTCCTAACATAGATCGAAATTTGGAAAACTTCACTTCTGTAAGAAACTTTGTGAAAATGTTTGCAACTTGATCTTTTGTAGGGAAAAAGAGCACTTCAATAACTTGATCATGAATGAGTTTTCTGATGAAGTGCATGTGTAGCTTGATGTGTTTGTTGCGTTAATGTTGAGCTAGATCTTCGACGAGCTTGATGACATAGTGATTGTCACACCAAAGGGTTGTCGAATGTTGTTGTTGGAATCCAAACTCTGAAAAGATGATCTGTAAATTGTCGTGGATATTCCATTGGAATAGTTCATCACAACAGATCTAATAAAATACTGAAATCTTTACTATTAAGGTTAATTTCCTTTAGATCTCCAGAATATTTAGTTACTGATAAAATAGATAAAATGCAGAAAAATAGAGAACAATACAACACATTCACACCATCCACAAATAAACACAAGATATGACTTGAGAAACCTAATATGGGAGAAAACGCAACTAGAATGAGAGGTTGCTCTGCGCTCTTTTCTCTAGTAAAGAAATGATGCAAGTACAAAAAAAGAGGCACTCTCTATGGAGTTTCCTTTGACATGTGGCATGTATGGCTGCTACATAATCTCTCCTCCTCTGTTATGCTCACAAAATACCACTCTGAGATGTTTTGCTCAATTATAGAACAAGATAGAATGCAAAAAATGGAACCCCCTTCTCCTCCTAGTGGCTCAGTTTTTAACATAGCTCGATAGCCATCTAGAGATAGGTTTTTGACTTCCTCAACCCTCAATTGTGGTAGGGTTTTGAACCTTCTAGAATCTTCTCTAAATACCTCACATGGCTAGCCCCATATGCATGAGTAATGGGGGTTGATGTGGCATCCTCTTGTACCATGGTGGTCAACACAAAAGGTCAACTTGAGGGAGGCATAACTTTTGCATACGAACTCCGATTGAAGCAATTTTTGCACCATAGGTTGAAATGACAATGGTCTATTTTTTGAGTTGCCATTGATTTGTCACGTGTGCAAACCTTGCACATCAGTAGTGACAAAAATCAATTGGAAATAATCAATAAGAGATAAAAACAACATTCAACACCTTCACCCTTTTACCTTGATGTCTTGGATATCTTTGAGTTAATAAATGTAAGAAGTGAAATAGAAGGAGATGGTTGTAAGATTGCATACCCTTGATGCAAACTTAGATTTGAGGTTTCATGAGACATATTTGCAAAGTAATCTTTGCATGAATATCTTTGATTTCACTAAATCTTCAGTCGAAAAGGTATTAAGGCTAGTATATATAGATATGCAAATGGACAAAAGTAGTGTTTAAAAGTGGAAGTAAGTATTTATTTATCTTTATTGATGATCTCTCTTTAAAAAAAAAAAACAAACTTGAATCTATATTTTGAAATAAAACCCATTAAAATTTTGCAAATAAAATTAAAGAATTCAAAACTTATGTTGAAAAACAAATGAGTGCAAACTAGTATGACCATAAAACTATTGAGATATAGCACTGGTATTATTGAACCAATCATAGCTCAGGACCACGATGTATTGCCCATTTAATGAGTGTTGAATAAGGGTGTCTTATAACGTTTTATATAGTTTTGATGTTAAGAATATTCCACATTGTAAATAAGTATATGTGATGAGTTGTGTGGTCATATAAATTCTAATAATATCCTAAGGCTAAGATGCCACTATAAAATGTAATTGGCATGTAAGTTGTATGTTATAATTTTTTTTCATGAGATGAGATGAAATGAAATAATGTAAAAAAAATACAATTATGAATAACTATGAAAAACAAAAAGGAAGGCTATGACTTGAAAACTAACAAAGAGAGAAGAGAAGGTTTGGGACATGTTCCACTCATATATTCATTTTCTTGTGATATGATATGTCTCTAGACCATATGATACTTTAAAATAAGCTAACACCTAAATTTCCAATGCAAAACTACCATTTTGATATGAATGCTACCTTTTGAGATATGCAAAAGTTTTTTGGTTTTATTTCCTCATTGAAATTAGTCATATGTACATGTTTCCCGAGTGAGAAGGTTGTGTCCTCACTATCTCATGGAGGTGACCATGTATGTGTTGCAATGATATCAGAGTATGATGAATTCAGTGTTGTGGTCTTTGTAAATGAATATTAAAGTGTAAGTGTTCGACAACACAAGTATTCCAATAGAGGACATATACCTTCAGTAACTACTCACACAACCAGATCAAAGATTAACACATCGATTTTTTGATGTGGTAAAACCACTATGAGGAAACATCCACAACCCCATCCAACATGGCCACTTGGAGAAATTTATTAATGCAAAAGAAAAAAATTACAAAGAGATTTAAAAGAGATTTTCTCACAATTGATCAACGACAAATGATGCTCCATGCTCATTAAATAGATATCATTGACCAATAAAGTGTTAAGCCAAAAATCAATGTATCCCTTAAGATCAAGGAGAATATGACCCGTTGGATCACTCTATGTTGGGAACATATCGTGACCATCGGAATACCTAACTACAAATGCATACTAAATAAACACAATAAGAAACACACTTTTAACTGATGACACATTAGACCAAGTTGATCTTAACTAACTCATAAGTGTCTAAATATCCTAACATCCCCCCTTAAGATCAACTTTGGATATGATTGAAGGATTTACAAAGGTGACATAATAAGAGAAAGAAGGAGGCATTAGAGTCTATCCCCCCTTAATGACAACTTCTTGAACTCATAACATAAATCGGAGTTTGGAAAACTTCACTTCTGTAAGAAATTTTGTGAAAATTTCTGCAACTTGATCTTCTGTAAGAAAAAAGAGCACTTCAATAACTCGATCATTAATGAGCTTTCTAATGAAGTGCATGTGTAGCTTGAAGTGTTTGTTGCGCTGATGTTGAACTGGATCTTCAACGAGCTTGATGGCATATTGATTGTCACACCAAAGGTTTGTCAGATGTTGTTGTTGGAATCCAAACTTTGAAAGGATGATCTGTAAATTGTTTTGGATATTCCACTGGAATAGTTCGTCACAACAAATCTAATAAAATACTGAAATCTTTACTATTAAGATTAATTTTCTTTAGATCTCCAGAATATTTAGTTACTGATAAAATAAATAAAATGCAAAAAATAGAGAACAGTAAAACACATTCACACCATCCAAAAATAAACACAAGATATGACCTGGGAGACCCAATACGGGAGAAAAACTAGCTAGAATGTGAGCCTTCTCTACTCTCTTTTCTTTGGTAAAGAAATGATGTAAGCACAAAGAAAGAGACACTCTGTTTCCTTTGACTCACGACATGTATGGCTGCGACAAAATCTCTCCTCCTCTATTATTCTCACATAATACCAGTCTTAGATGTTTTTCTCAGCTATGAAACAAGATACAATGCAAAAGAATGGAACCCCCTTCTCCTTCTAGTGGCTCGGTTTTTAACATCGCTCGATAGCCATCTAGGGATAGGTCTTTTACTTCCTCAACCATCAATTGTGGTAGGGTTTTGAACATTCTAGAATCTTCTCGAAATACCTCACATGTCTAGCCCCATATGCATGAGTAATGGGGGTTGTGGCATCCTCTTGTACCATGGTGGTCAACACAATAGGTCAACTTGAGGGAGGCATAACTTTTGCATACGAACTCCAATTGATGCGAATTTTGCACCGTTGGAAATGTATCGATGTGTAGTATAGCGTCACAGAGTCTGAGCTATTTTGCAAAGTATTTAACCCCCAAAATTTTCGTTTGATGCCTCAAATGACCTCGAAAGGTTCCAAACCCCAATTTTCCAAACTAGGACCTGCCACTAAAATGGCCCTGCATGCTGATTCTTCCAATTTTTCCGCTCTGAAAGGATCGTGACAGATGAAAAACAATATAATGATCCAATCTGGATCATATCTCCCCATTTATAGAGGCTTTTGATCCCCAAAATCTTTACTGAATGAGGTGAGGAAATTTTTCCTCTACCTTATCCCTAGAATACCAGTTTGCTTTGCCTAGAAGTTGTCTTTTCAACCCAATCTGCCAAAGGTCATGTTGCCCATGTCTTATAGTTCTGGACCACTTCTTAAAAAATCTATCCTCTATTAACTATGTATGAGCATCTGGTGCTAAGTCCTCTATGGAAGGTAGGACATGCTCCTCCTCTTGATCTAACATGGAAGGCTCACACAGTTTGAGATTCTCATATGGGGGTAGACTGAGTCCGTAGGCATTATCTCCCGAATTTTCCAATACCTCAAAAGGACCATAGTGTAGAGCCTTGATCTTCTTACTAGGATCCTTTAGTCTTTCCTTATTTAGTTGTAACCATATTATGTATCCCACTCTAAATGTTTTCTCTGTTATATGTTGGCCGTGTCTAGCCTTTTAATTTTCCTGTGATTTCTTCAATGTATCCTATACTTGCAAATGGATCTGCCTGATATTCTCAACAAATTTTTCTTCCTTTAATGCATCTCCTGTGAGGTTCTCCCTCACTTCTCCTTGTTTTCCATATACAACATCTAAGAGTGAAGGTGGAAAATACCCAAAGAAAGTTTTGAAAGGTGACTTACCAGTAGAAGTGTGGACTAATATGTTATAAGAGTGTTGTATATAGATCAAATTTTCATCCCAGGTCTTCAGATGCTTCTGATTGTAATCCCTTAAAAGTTGCACCAAAGTCACGTTGACTACTTCTATTTTCCCATCTATTTGTGGATGGAATGTTGTAGACCTCTTCAAGTTATTGTCCATCTTCTCCCACAATGTAGTCCAAAATGCACTAAAAAATATGGTATCCCTATCCGAGATGATGCTCTTTGGTATCCAAAAGTGCAGTCATACCTGTTCAAAGAACTTATTTGTTGATTTCTGTCCATTGATGGTATTTTTACAAGGCATGAGAATGCACATTTTTTTGAACCTGTCAACTACTACAAATAGATAGTCATGTCCCTTCGTGGTTGTTGGTAAACCTCCCACAAAATCCATGGAAATGATTTCCCAAGGTTGAGTGGGTATAGGTAAGGGATGGTATAGACCTTTCTTCCTATTGTTGAGCTTGCTGGTACAATAAAGTATACATATCAACACTGCTCCCATGGAATACCCACTTGCATCTGGCTCCACTTCAAAAGGATTCAACAAATTTGGTAGTGCGAGCATTGGTGCTTGACTAATCTTTATTTTAATCTCATCAAAGGCCTTCAGTTGATTCTTCCCCCACTGGAAACTCTTACCATTGGCTATTATGGCGTGGAGTGGTGTAACTACTGCTGAAAATGAAGCTGTGAACTTCTACAAGTATTGTGTTGCCCCAAAAAAACTCCTAACTTCAGTGACATTTGTAGGAAATGACCATTTCATGATGGCCTCCATATTTTTGAGATCTATATTTAGCTACCCTCCACCGATCACATACCCCAAATACACCAAACATTGTTGAAAAAACTCACATTTCTTGAGATTAGCCAACAACGAGTGCTTTTTCAGAGTCTCTAACACCTGCATAAGATGTGACATGTGCTCCTCCCAGGTAGCACTATACACCAACATATCATCCAAATAAACAATAATAAATGAATCTAGATAAGGGCATAAAACATAATTCATTAGTCTCATAAATGTAGTTGGTGCATTGCATAAACCTAATGGCATAACCAACCACTCATACAAACCTTTCCTTGTCCTTAAGGAAGTATTATGGGTATCTTCTTCTTTATCTCGTACTTGATGATATCCTGATTTAAAATCCAACATAGTGAAGTACTTAGCATGCTACAACTGATCCAATAGATCATCGATCCTTGGAAAGAGGTACTAATTATTCAACGTAATCTTGTTCAATTCCCTATAATCGATACACATTCTCCAAGTCCTATCCTTCTTGGGCACAATTATGATGGGTGACCCACAAGGTGAGGTACTTGGTCGGATTACACCCTACTCCAACAACTGTTGCAATTGCTTCTTCACTTCATTCACTTCCAGAACAGATTGTTTATACAACCCAATATTCGATAATGGGGAACCTAGAAACAATTGTATATCATGCTCCACTTCCCTCTTGGGTGGTAGCCTTTTAGGCTCCTAGAACACTCCTCTGTATTTTTGTAGCAACTCCTCGAACGATTTTCTACTCTTTGGCACACCCCTCCAAGGATGCCTTCACTCTCATTGATTCATCATCGGACTAATTTTCTCTTAAGAAAAGTAAAACATATTTATTACTAGAACTAATCAACTTCTTGGCTTGATTGGCACTTACCAATGATATATTTGAATTGCCTTTATGCACATTTATGATGTAGGACTTCCCATCCTTGATCATTCAGTATTGGTTGGATCTCCGCATGAATATTGCATCCCTCATATACATGTAAGGGCTTCCAAACAATACTCCACATACATCAAGGGATACTACATCCAATTCCACTTCATCAATAAAATCAACACTTATAGCAAATTTAATCTTACATTGTTTTGTTACCTTTATCTTTGAATCCTTGTTTACTCAACCCAATGGATAGGGGCTAGGATGATTGTGAAACTCCAATCCAAGCTTGTTGACCAGATCCGTTGCTATGAGATTAACATATAAACTAGAGTCGAACAAAGCATCTATCTTTATCTTATTGACCTGAATCTTGATGTCGAAGAGCTTGGTCATATCCTTCTCTTCCTGGTGATGAAGGATACTTAGATTCACCTCCTTCTGCACATATGTGTAGATAATCTTATCATCCACATCCAAGCTACTTTCAACCTGATTGCTTGAATCTTTTGCTAGAAGGTTCTTTTGTTAGAAAAATAGGATTGCAGAGAAATAAATTAAAACAGATGTAGAAATAAAACACAAAAGATACACAATACAATAGAATAAAGATATATGTGGTTCACCCAGTGTGGGTTACATGTTGGGTATGTGTTATATTCTTTGTACGAGTAGTAGTGTTTGAGCGTCTGCACCGGGCGCGCAGGGTGGTGCAGGGGGGCGGAGCCCCCCGCGCGGGGGTTTGGGGGCAACGCCCCTGAATTTTTTTTTTCGGGACGACATATTTCCGCCGGGACGACATATTTCCGTCGGGACGACATATTTTCGCCGGGACGACATATTTCCGTCGGGACGACATATTTCCGGGACAACATATTACCGGGAAGACATATTTACAGGACCACATGATATTAGGTGGTTTTTCGGCACATGGTTTTTTGTCGATGGTTTTCTATTTCCGGTTAAGGAATTAGGGTTTTGGACTAATCCAGGTCATTGGGTTAGGGTTTTGGATGCCGTTGGATCCTATATGTATATTGTATTGT
>ML823317.1:0-51172 GCA_009831015.1 Picea engelmannii | reverse complement strand
ATTGGGTTAGGGTTTTGGATGCCGTTGGATCCTATATGTATATTGTATTGTAAACAATGTAACACAATGTATGAATATAATATATGTTGGTTTTTCCCGGTTTGGGTTTCCAGGTGAAAAATCTCTGTGTAATGTTTGTATTTGCCATTGTATGTATTCTGTTCTTTTTTGAATATCAGTTTGCAGTAGATATTGTACAAGGTTAGAATTTACATTACATCCACCAGAGAAATTTCCAGGTCCTTTCTTTTAATTATCCAACGAATGAAGAGATACAACCTACAACACACCCATTGTAACTTCCTCTTCTTTCTCTCACAGACTCCTCTCTCACAATAAAATATTCACTCTCACACACACAACCTCAATACAAGTCCTCATAAAATAGGGTTTCCTTCTAGAAAAAAAAACTTAACATATCTTCTACCGTTAGATCTGTGACTTTATAATGAACGATCCAGATTGACTACGAAATTACAATATTTTACAAGGCAATTTTCCCAAAAAAGAAAAATTCAGGGGAACTTCCCCCCTTGGATCCAAATGTGGGGGAACAATCCCCCCACACCCCCCCATCAGGAAATGGGGTCCAAACATGCCTAAAACAATACCTCTGAATCAGGAACGTAAACAAGCTCCACAACCAACAATATCCCACTTGGAGACTCATCACAACAACTCCACTATTGTCGTACCTATTGGACTATGATCCACCTTGGACCTACAAATTTTCCCATCTTCACCTTCATGCTTGAAGGCCAATTGAAACTGAGTAGGATATCAATTTCTCCGTGGTTACTACCTTTGTTAACATGTATATCTACAAGATTCTGACTAATATGTATCTTTTCCAACTTCAATTGTCTATATTCCAAAACGGATCGTATGAAATGGTACCTGAGTTGTATATGCTTAGTCTTAGAATGGAAGGATGATTTCTTTGTAATATAAATGACACTCTGGCTATCATAGTAAAACCTACTATTCTCTTGTTTCTTTCCCAATTCCTCCATAAACCTCTATAACCAAATCATCTCTTTACTAGTCTTTGTAGCAACAACATACTTTGCTTCTGTTGTTGAAAGTGCACCAACCTTTTGCAGTTTTGAAATCCAACTTCTTGTTGTTCCACATACAGTAAAAAAATACCATGTGGTGCTCCTCCTGCTATCTTTATCGCCTGTCATGTATGAATCAACATATCCATGTAGAACAATGTTTGAACCTCCAAAACATAATGCATGAGTAGTAGTACCTCTCAAATACCTGAGAATCCACTTTACTGCCTTCCAATGTTCTTTACCTAGATTGTTCATATAACTTCCCACAACTTCCACTGCATGTGAAATATATGGCCTTGTGCACACCATCGCATACATCAAGCTACCAACTTCTAATGAATAAGGGACCCTAGACATGTATTCCATCTTCTCTTATGTCTTGGGACACATTTCCTTGGTTAATTTGAAATGGTTGGCCAAAGGTGTAATAACTAGTTTTGCATTCTACATTCTAAACCTCTCCAACACCTTCTCTATGTACTCACCATGAGACAATATCAATTTGTGATTTTACTTGTCTCTTGTTATTCTCATACCAAGGACTTTTTTTGCAGCAACAAAATCCTTCATTGCAAATAAATTAGCTAATTTCTTTTTTATCACATTTATATCCTACATGTTAGACCTTCAACAATCATGTCATCTACATACAATAACACGATAATATAACTTCCATTTTCTAGCCTCTTAAAATAAACATAGTGATCATAATGACATCTATTATAACCTTGTTCTATCATAAACCTGTCAAACTTCAAATACCACTACCTTGTAGCTTGTTTTTGGCCATACAAGCTCTTCTTCAACTTGCATACCAAATTTTCCTTCCCTTTGATCTTATACCCATGTGGTTGTTGCATATAAATCTCTTCATCCAAATCCCCATGGAGAAAAGTTGTTTTTACATCTAGTTGTTCAAGATGTAAATCTTCTACTGCCACAAGATTTAAAATAGTCCTAATTGAAGTCATTTTAACAACAGGAGAAAACATTTAATAAAAATATGTACCTTTCTTTTGTGCAAACCTCTTTACAACAAGTCTAGCTTTGTACCTCTTTACCTCCATCTTCTTCCTTCAACCTATAAACCTATTGTTGGAAAATTCATTGCCATTGATGTCAACTTTAGAGGAATTGTAAGAAGCCTCTAGAAGCATTGGGTATAATTGAAGAAGTCTCCAAAGTGGTCCCCTTATGGCATAGCTTTAAGCATGGCCCTCACGGGAAGATGCTTTGAAGAAGTTTACAAGACACTCATATGTGTGGTCATGAGGCCTAAAGTTGATTGAGGAAAATGAGGTTGAATAACACTTCAAGTACATACAAAACCCTCATAGATGGATATTCCTCGTCATGTCATTTCGAACAGTAGTTGGTACACCACGTGGTTCTTCATGGTTGAGGAGTTATGACCTCATGAAGTTGGAAGCTCCGAAGAATGGTTAAGAAGCCCCTAAACAATTACAAGTATTTATTCAAAGGGTAAAGTGGTTATAACAAGAAATTTCAAGAAGCCCTAAAGTTAAGAAAAGAGATTACTTAGAAAAATTATAAATACACCTCGAGAAGTCACTCATAAGTAGATTCACACAAGTTCATTTTGAATATCTTCTATGTGAGCAAGTGATCTATTGGTAAATCTGAGACAAAAATTTCTGAAGTAGCGAAGGAGAGCGAAGGCATAAGTTTAAGGATTGTAGAGGAGAGCGAGGTTTTTTCTAAAAAAACCCTAGTTTAGCTGACCCCCTCGAGTCAAGCTACTAGTGTCCCACGAGGTGCCCCCATGAGTTACCTAGTGTTTGTCATGCGAGGCCCCATGTGATATCATGCATATGTCCAACGAGGCTAAGTTAGATTTGAAGAAGGATGATTGGATATTGTTGCAGCAAGGTTTGATGGTACCCCAGGGTTGTTACAAGATCTGAGTTGGTATGCTTCATGTTTCATGAGTAAAGGTACGTCTTTTGTGTGTTTTTTTGAGACTTGGTTTATGGATGGTATGGAACATGCTTAAGGCATGTCTTGGAGACCCTTGTAGTACATGGTTGCATGTTGAGGTTCATATCTTGGTGATATTGATACATGCTTGATACATACTCTTGGTATTTAGTTCATGGATGTTATGGTTCATTGTTAGAGGAACATATTTGTGATATTGGAATACATTTGAGGCATATGTTATGGTACATGACATAATACATGCTTGAGATACATTTTGGCACATGGTTTGGATACTTGATGTTGGGAATATGCTTGGTATGATCTATGTGAGTGGATCGGGTTGATATATCAGAGATAGAGACAGGGACAGTGACATGTTATAGGTTGATGCATGTGATATTATATATGTTGGTGCATAGTTGATGCATGGTTGATGATCAGTTACAAGTTGATGAGACAATGACAATTACAGGTTGATGATCAATTACAGGTTGATGTGATAGTGGTAGTGACATGTTGGATGGCATGCTAATTACAGGTTGATTATCAGAGGCAGTGACAATATCAGTGGTAGTGAAAATTTGTGTCTACACTTATATTTTAGGGTCGTCGGACATGGCAAGGAAAGGGGTTTGTAGCCTCCTTTCGGTTGGTGCCATAGAAATCATGGAGTTGGATCTTCCTTCAGGTTGGTGCCTGTAAATCTGGGGGTTGGAGCCTCCTTCCAATTGTAGCTGGAGAATTTAGGGAGTTGGAGCTTCCTTCAGGTCAATGTATGTAAATCAGGGGTTTGGTGCCTCCTTCCAGTTGGTACTGGAGAATTTAAAAGTTGGTGCTTCCTATGAATGTAATATTTGACATATAAGAAATCATTTTGTGGTTTTCTCCCATTTGGGTTTCCACATAAATTCTGGTGTACTATGTCTTTGTGGTTATTTTTTTATGCACTGTTGATTGATATTGCTCATGATATATTGATGATATATTGTTGATAAAATTAATGATTACATGTTCTGATTAAAAAGTGGTAAAAGATTGCATAATATTGATTCACCCCCCTTCTCAGTATTCCAACAATTGGAATCAGAGTTGGTCCTTCAAGAAAACAATCTAACCACTGGAAGGAAGATCATGGAGTACGCTAAGATTGGGGTACCACAATTTAATGGATAGAACTATGCCTTCTGGAGAAGACAAATGAAAACATATGTACAAGCACATGGATTTTATGTCTAGCAAGCAGTAGTAGATGGATACACAAAACCTACCACTCCTCCAATAGATAAAGACACCCAGTGATGACAATTCAAGGGAAAAAATGTTATTTTGAATGGTCTTGAAGAATCAACACATGTCAAGGTTACGCATTGTCACTCAACAAAGGATATTTGGGACAAAATACAAAAGATCTATGAAGGAGATGAAAAAGTAAAGGGGGCCAAGCTTCAAACTTATAGAGACCAATTTGTACAGCTTAAAATGAATGAAGATGAAGACATTACGAAGAATGAAAAATTCCAATGAACAAGAAGCAGAAGAAGAATTGAAATAAGAAGAGGTAGAATAAGAACAACAAGAAGAGAAGAAGCCAGAAGCAGAACAAGAAGAAAATTACCAACACAAATTCTTTATTCCTTCCAGGACTCCTAACCATCGGGTTCAGAAGAATAATCCACTAGAACAAATTATTGGAGATAAAAATGCAAGAATAGAGACTAGAGGAATCAAACAGCTACATACACCAAAACATATACACCTTGCACTACTATCCATAGTTCCACCTAGCAGATTTGAGGAAGCCAGTAATGATGAACATTGGGTCAAGGCAATGGAAGACAAATTGAATCGGATAGAGAAGAATGATACATGGGAACTGGTTCCAAGACCAAAAAACAAAATGTTATTGGTACAAAGTGGGTGTTCAGAAACAAACTAAATGAAGATAAACAAGTAACCAAAAACAAGGTAAGGTCAGTGTGAAAAGGATATGCTCAAGTTGAGGGAGTAGATTTTGAAGAAACCTTTGCCTCAGTTGCAAGAATGGAAACAATTAGACTAATATTGGCCCATGCATGTTTCAAGAGAATCAAAGTGTATCATATGGATGTGAAATCAACATTTTTAAATGGTGAATTAGAAGAAGAAGTCTACATCGAATATCCAGAAGGGTTCTTGTTGTCAGAAAAAGGAGATTATGTTTGCATATTGAAGAATGCACTGCACGGACTCAAGCAAGCCCCTAGAGCCTAGTATTAAAGATTAGACAGGTATTTGCAACAACAAGGATTCAAGAAAGGAAATGTAGATAGCAATCTCCGTGTGAAGGTTGATGGAAATAACATACTTATCATTGAAGTATATGTGGATGACATTATCTTTGGAAGTGATGATGATAGGATGAGTAAGAGGTTTGTCCAAGACATGCATAATGAGTTTGAAATGTCACTACTTGGTGAATTTAAATTCTTTTTGGGACTTCACATTTCTCAGTTGGATGAAGGAATTTTCCTTTCGCAAACCAAGTACATCAAAGAAATGTTGAAGAAGTTCAGAATGGAAGATTGCAAACCAGTAAGTACTCCTATGGTGATCGGTTGCAAGTTGAGAAAAGATGATGAATCTATGGAAGCATATCAAAGACTCTATAGATCGATGGTTGGCATCCTACTTTATGTGACAACCTCAAGACCAGATGTAATGAAAATAGCTGGACAAGTTGCAATATTTCAAGCAACACCGAAGGAAACTCATGTTCTTGAAGTAACAAGGATCTTCATATATATTAAAGGAACTACAAAATTTGGATTGTGGTATCCAAAAGGGAATGAGTTGACTATAGTTTCCTACACAGATGCAGATTGGCTAGGAATCATTGATGATCAAAGAATTACTAGCGGAGCAACTTTCTATTTAGGTGATTGTATGGTATCCTGGTTAAGTAAGAAACAATCATCAGTATCATTGTCTACAATAGAAGCATAATATATTGCAACAACAACATGCTGTACTCAAGTTCTTTGGATGAAACAAACTCTAAAAGATATACAAGTGAAGTATTATGAACCTATTTCTATATTCTGTGACAATACCAATGCCATCAATATCTCCAAGAATCCAGTGATGCATTCCAAGACCAAACATATTCCGATCAAGTTTCACTTTCTGCAAGAACATGTTACACAGAAAAATATCAAGGTGGAGTATATTGGGACAAAGGAATAGATTGCAGACATATTCACTAAACCTCTTCCAAGAGAGACATTTGAGTATCTTCTCCAGAAACTTGGAATAATTTCTGCTCCACAGTATTTTCCATAACATTTATGTAGAAAAGACAAGGGAAGAAAAATCATTTTTGAAGAGAAGATAAAGGAATCTTAGTATGATTTTTTTTTATATGTCAATTGTTTACTTCATCAAGAAAGCACCAATGGAAAAATTCTATGAGAAGAGAGAAATTTGGTAAACATGTTGTCAAGGGGAGTTACCCTTTTCCATTGATGTCAAAGGGGAAGAAAGAATAGAAGCATGCAAAAAGGGGGAGCATTAGTCACATGGCAGTCAAGGGGAGCATGACTATTGCCATCAATTCCAAAGGGGGGGATTGTTGGAAAATTGATTTACATTGATGTCAATTTTAGATGAGGTCTAAGAAGCCTCTAGAAGCATTGGGTATAATTGAAGAAGTCTCCAAAGTGGTCCCCTTATGGTGTAGTTTTAAGCATGTCCCTCATAGGAAGACGCTTTGAAGAAGTCTACAAGAAACCCATAGGCATGGTCATGAGGCCCGAAGTTGACTGAGGAAAATGAGGTTGAAGAACACTTCAAGTACATACAAAACCTTTGTAGATGGATAGTCCTCATCATGTCGTTTCCAACGGTAGGTGGTGTTAATCCTGAGATTGTTTGTGGCTCAACAAACAATGTCAGAGCATCCCAAATTAAATGATATTTGATTTAATAATGCTCTTCTTCCTTATAAATAAGTATGAGATTTCAATAAATTTATAACTAGAAATACAGAGGCCAAATCTCGTTCTTTAAGACCGTTTATAAATCTTCAGAAGCTGAGAAGAAGAATTCAAATAAACGAAACACAAAGTAAGGTATCCAGTTAAGATAAATTTCACTTTAATTTCAATAGTAGAAATAACAAGATATGTGTCTATGTTATGAATTTAATTAAATAGATGATAAACAAATCATACATATATAGGTATTATCTTGCTCACAACAAGACAAAGGAAAGTCTATACTTGAGTAAAAGTTTAATAGACAAACTGCAATAGAAGTTGTACTAAATTACAACCATTCACAACTCAAACACAATAATTTGAAGAACGTGAATTATGAGAACGTATGTAACATCACACAAGGATAACACAACTTAAAGAAATGAGAACCAAAACCCCATATATCTCTAAAAAAAGTAAAGTTATGTATTGAAATTCTCCTGCTACATTAAGGATCGAATATTCGTTTTCTATCATTCTACAACATTCTTTTATAGATACAAGATCATAACCAAAATTGGTTATCTCCTCCTAATCTTAGGTTAAAATTACAAAAATATATACAAAATATCCCAAAATTCTAGGAACAAATTCTTCAAAATCTCTAAATTTTCTCAAAGTGGTTGGTGAGTTCATTGAAGCTGCATCGTTCCCACTCCTGACTTGATGGATATTTACAAGAAATCATTTTTTTGTAGGCAATATCTACCTCAATATATCTTTCATATGTAGGAGGAGTGTCAAATAAATTTATGAGATGCAATAAACGAAAGAAATCTTCATCCAGTAAGTCGACAATTGTTTTCCCTTTCAAAACTCGTGTTTCTCCCTTAAACTTGTTGGCATTTTCTCTTTCTTTTACTAACAATGGATGATATTCTGGAAAAGGAAGTAAACCCTTTTTGTCATAAATTTTAGGTAAACCCATTTCCACCATTCTTTTATAATGGTTATTAAACCATTGTACATTCTTTTGAAGATGGGTTAATTTATTCCGGACCTGCTGAATAAGATTTATTTTTGTAAAAACCATTTCTACCTCCATGACTGTATTTGATCTGTCTTTAAAACCAGATTGATTCAATTCCTCTTTTGTCTCGGAATTAAGCACTTTAATTATTTGATTAGTCAATTGAGGTTTATTACCTAATTCTTGTAAAGAAGATCCTACATCTATGTCAACCTTTCTTACCAAACTAGCCTCTTCTTCCATGATTATGAAATACCTACACATTCTACTTATTTGTTCAATAATTTTATCCCAAATAATGTGTCTAGCTCCCATTAGATATGATTTCCCTGAAAGCTTGTTTTTCAACATATCAAATTATTCTTGCAATTTGGATTTTTATCCATGTAATTTCTTAAGTTTCCTTTCTTTCTCTCCCACATGCTCCTTTAGAATTTTGATTTTAGTTTGATGAGTTGAGGCTTCTCTTTTTTATTTTTTTAGCTCAATTTCTTTGAGATCTAAATCAACTAAAATCTTAGCCAATTCTTCTGAGTGTTTGTTGATGAAGCAATTGTAGATGAAGATGAAATTCCTTGTTTCATACCTTCTATCTGCTATTGTAAAAAAATGACTTGTTCATTCAACTGAGCTATAACATTAAAAATTTGTTCCTTCTCCTTTTGGATAGCCATTATTTTAGGAGTTTGGACATGATCTAGATCAATCATTTTTAGTTCTCTTTTCAAAATAAGTATTTCATTGTCCTTAGAAGTTATCAGCTCATATATTGGTTATTCATCAGTAATGTTATCTCCTATTCTTAAGAGTTTCTTTTCCAAATCTTTTATTCTCGTATGTCTGACCCTGGAAGTTGTTTTCTCTTGCTTCAATTGTTCTTTCAGCTGATTGTTCATTCTTTGCAATTTCTTCATACTGAGAGCAGTCTTGATAATGTCTCTATTGGCCACCTCTCATGTCTGTTTTTATAGATCTATCTTGTCAAATAAGGGGACATGATCAAGACAAAAAGAAAAAATTAATGACTTATAATTATTATGACCTTGAAAACGTGTACTTGTTGATTCCAAAACAAACAAATTCAATCTCTCTTTCTCAAAGTCTACTTTAGACAACAACCTTGTTTTTGATGAATTGTGATCTAACTTTTGTAGTAGAAGTTGCTTTATCTGTACATTCTTATCTTTCATACTGTCATATTTTGAGAATATGCTTTGGGGTTTTATTTCTGAAGTCCCTTCTCCTGTTGGATTCAAAAACACTAAGGGAAGAAGATCCATCGAGTAAATGGGTTCTTTTTTAATTTCTCCAACTATTCCTGATTCATATTGAACTTCTTCCTCTACATTTAACATTTGAGCAATTGAACTAAATTTGATTTCAAACAGTAATGACCCTTTTGCAGTTAATACACTTCTCGAAGAAGAAACATAATTTTGTGCACACCAATGCACAAATTATGGGAAATTATAGGTTTGGGGCACGATAAAACAGGCCAAGTTCGAATGCCAAGCATTAAAATAATCATTTAATTCCATGTGTCTGGTTTTTGATGAATTGTCCAATTCGTATAGGTCAAAAGAGATCCTAGGGTCCAAAATTTGACAATCCCTATCTACCAGGGCAGCTTCAGTCGGGGTTACATCCTTGGATTTATTTACAATGGAGGGTTTCGACATTTAAAGTGAAATAAACAGGAAAAGGCTTGTTGGCTCTTACCCGTAAAGTGAACAAGAGAAAAACCCTTTAATTCGTTGGCAGACTTAGTGTCGAAAGCTCTAATTTGGCAATGAATCTGGAATCCACAACAATACCAATCGAATTTTGACCAAAAAAAAAATGACCTTTTCCGATGTTTTTATTTTGTTATAACTAAATCCTAAATATAAACAAACTAAATTAATTATGATAATAAAAATTATTATGTACAAAAATATAATTATATGATCAAACCAGTGGTTTTTAAAAAAATGGTAAGTGGTTTATTTTCATAACACTGCACTACTCGGGCAAGTGGTTTTACAATGACTTTGTCTTATAGCGAGGCTGCCTCATCGTTCGACACGTTGCATCAGTGGAAAACCTTGTGATGTCACCGCGTTGGGGGTCGTTCTCGTTAAACATCTTCATATAGGAAGAGCGTGAACCTTTGTTTTCGTCACCGATTGGATGTACCGCTCACAATCCATGTGATCTATAAAAACATGATGATAACGTTAAAACTTTGAAAAAGGAATATAAAACACACACACACACACACACACACACACACACACACACATACATTTGATCATAATATTATTACCACTATGTACAAAGTCTAAGTCTAAAATAAAAATTGAATAATTCGATTCTAATTAACCAAATGAACACAACTTCAACATTATATATTTCAAAATTTTTGAACTAATACAAAGTTAATTAAGAGAAATAAATCCAAATAAAATCTATACTAATGACAAAAAACCTAAGAAAGTAGAGATCTAAATAAAATTTTGAATTTTATTTTGGATGTTAATCTATGTCCTAACATTGGCTCCAACTGGGGGTAGAGGCTCCTAGTGAGGCACTAAGGACAACATACGTAGTGCCTTTTATTGGGCCATGGAGTCATTATTTTGTAAACTTTAAACTAAAACATGTTCATGAAAACAAAAACACATTTTTTACATTTTAAATGTAGATCTCATATCAGAATTATTATAACTATTGATAGTATAACTTTAAATCATGTTGTATTCTAAATTTCAAGCAGTCTCAATAAGTATTTCTTTATCAAAGTTTACTCAGGAAATATCTAAGATGATTAATTAGAGGAAGGCTAAAATATTAAAGGTCAAACTGATAATTGTCATTTCTCAAGATTACAACCATTTCATTCATTTTTTGAATAAAAACTCATTTGGATACAATAAAGAGAATTTTGAAAAGAATTAGTAATAGGGTATATGTAAAGATGTGTAATTGAAGCTCATTATAGTCATCACAAGCATTGCTTCACTACCATCTAGGCGTCCATAGCCCCGGTGAAGGTGTTTGCATTCCCCAATCTTGAATTTTCTTTCACCATCCCACTATTTTTAACTTTTAATTTAATTGAGATGAGGGCAATCATATAATGAATTTCTGATCTGGATTTATGAGTGGGACTGAATACAATAACACAGAGATATGGATAACAACAACAAATATACAGTGAACAATAACTTCTATTGAATAAATAAAATAGGTTGACACTATAAAACTGCAGAACTGAAAACAACTTGCTCGAATGGTGGTAGCTATCTCTGAGAAGAGATGTGGCTACCACACGCATCTGTCTGAGAAAAATGATTAAAATGAGGCTCTAGAGGCATTTTTAACATTACTCATGAATTCTAAAACCCCATACATCCAAAAAACTAACACTAGGAGATGAAACGCCAAAAGTTATGTGGGCCCCGATGGGTAAGTTGGTACCTCAACTTCTCGGGGTCATAACTTTTGCATACGACCTCTGTTTTAGGCATGTGATAGCCCGTTGGAAAGGTATTTTCGAGAAATACACATTATGCCATCAAAATCTGACTTTGTCTACATTTTTAATATGACAAGCCAAAAAACATTGTTTAGGGCCCCAAAACAACCCTGGAAGTACATAAACATGTACTGACATGAAAAATACCAAAATAAGCCAGTTGGAATAGGTGGACGACCACCAATATCCACCTGGATGTTGTGTACGGTTTTAGGATAGTCCCAAAAGTGCAAAATCCACAATTACAAATAAATGTCATCATTACAGAGAAACATGTTGAACTAAAAATTGTCAAAAGGAGCCAGTTGGAATAGGTGGGTGGCCACCAATATCCACTTGGATCAGTCCTCCCCCCATAGGAAGAAATGGTCTCCATTGCATTGAGTTCCCCCATCAAGTGAGGAAATTTCTGCTGAATTTGGCCCTAGGTGAGCCATTTTCCTTTGTGAAGGAGTTGTGTTGCCTTGACAACTCGATAAAGTTGGATCCTCTATTGGCAAGTGCCCTTGACCTGTGTGTCCACTATCTGATCAGTGGATGCATGTTCCATGCATTCAAGTTTGAGATATGTTGGTGTCAATTGTTCTATGATCTCTGAGGTGTCCAATAATGGTGGAAAATATGGTTGGAGGAGGTCCACATTGAACATTGGGTGCAATCCAAGGAAGGGGGGGTGTTGAGCTCAAAATCATTATCACCCACAACCTTGGTGATAGTGTAAGGTCCATAGCGAAGTGGACAGAGCTTCCAATGGAGCCTTGTAAGGCGTTCTTTTTGTAAATGTAACCAGACCTTATCTCCCACCTAAAACTTGTGCGGTACCCAATGTTGATCATGGCGCTGCTTGTACTTAGCATTGGATTTCTACAAAATCTCATGGACCCATTGGCGGATGTGCTAAATCTGCTCAATGAATATGGTATCTTTTTCGACCTCAGACTGAACATGGAAATATTTTGTCTGTGTGGTTGAAAGAGGTAGTGCAACATCAATGGGACCCAAGGGTTGGAATCCCAACCCCACTTGAAATGGGCTATGGATGGTGGAGATATGGAGAGACTTTTTGTAGTTGTGTTGAACATAGGGAAGACTCTCATGCCATGTATGCAGATGCTTAAAGTTATAGATTCACAGGATGTGCAAAATCATTCGATTGATGACCTTTGTTCAACCATCGGTTTGAGGGTGGAAGGCAGTGGATTTAGTGAGCTTGGTGTCCAACAGTGACCAGAGACTCGACCAAAATGTGTTGAGGAACCTGCTATCCCAATCGAATATGATGGCCTGCGGTATCCCAAAATGGACCCACACTCGTTCGAAGAACATCTTGGCAGTATGTGTCGCTGTGATGCTCTTCTTACAGGTTGTGAGAATGGCCATATTTGAAAATCGATCAACCACCACAAATATGCAAGCATTGCCTTGCTTGGTGGATGGAAGGCCAGAAATGTAATCCATAAAGATGGATTCCCAAGGCCTCTCAGGAGTAGGAAGAGGGGTGTATAATCCTTGCTTCTTGATGGCTGGCTTGGCAATGACACAAGAAGTGAAAGATATGATATAGTTGTTGACGTCCTGTCAAAGTTTTGTCCAATAAAAATGTTTCTGTAGAATGGAAAAAAATTTATCTACGCCAAAATGTCATGCCATCTGATTGTAGTGAACCTCCCAAATCAGCGTTGCCCGCTCACTTGCAGGAACAAAGAGGTGGCCCAGATGTACCTAAGAGCTGATAGGTGTTGGCAAAGTTAGGATCTTGTTGATAAAGTTAGGGCCACTCAGATGCCTCATGCCCATGGGAATGCAGTACAGTGGTGAGTGCAGCCACGGGAGGTCAGCTGAGGCAGTCAACGACACAATTTGTGTTTCCTATCTTAAACTTGATGTTGATATGGAACTGCTGCAAGTAGGTGGACCACTTCTGATGGCGGTCATTCTGCAACTTCTCCTATGTATGTATGAACTGCAGAGACTTGTGATCAGTGTGGATGATTTTCTCCTTTCTCAGAATGTAATGTTTCTATTGACAACATAATTTTACAATGGAATGCATTTCCTTGTCATAGGTGGCATATTTACAGACAATATCTGAGAGTGTCTCACTATGGTATGCTACCAGATGATCGTGTTGAGTGAGAATTGTGCCTACAATATAGTCAGATGCATCAGTCTCAATCTCAAACGGTTGTTACAGATTAGGTAAGAAGAGTACTGGAGATGAGCACAAGTGATGCTTCAGATCATCAAATGATCGTTGTTGTGCCTTCCCCCATGAAAAATTTTCCTTTCCACCTCCCTTGGTCACTTGGCCGAGGGCCCATGCAATATGGGAGAATCCCAACACAAACCGTCGATAGAAGTTGGCAAGTCCCAAGAAGCTATGAAGTTATATTAGTGTGGTCGGGGCTGGCTAGTCATGGATGACTTGGATCTTAGATGGATCCACATGTACCCCATGTTCATCAAGAATGTAGCCCAAGTATTGGACCATGTTCATGCCAAAGGAGAATTTTTCCAAGTTGGCATATAGCTTGTGCTGTCACAAAGTGCTCAAAACCTAATGAATATGTTGCATGTGCTCCTCCCAAGGTTTGTTGAAGATGAGGATTTCATCCATATATACCACCACAAAAGAGTTGGTGAAGGGTCTCAATACATCATCCATCAATCTCATGAAAGTTGTTAGTGCATTTGTTAGGCTAAAGGACATGACTAGTCATTCGAAGAGACCTTCTTTAGATTTGAAAGTTGTCTACCATACATCAGTCAATTTGATGGGAACCTGGTGGTAGCCAGACTTTAGGTTAATCTTGCTGAAGAAATTGTCCCCCTTGAGTTGGTCAATAAGGTCATCAATTCGGGGAATTGGGTATCGGTTCCTAACTATGATTTTGTTTAATTCTTTGTAATCAATGCAGAGCCACCAAGTCCCGTCTTTCTTTTGCACCATTACAATCGATCTTCCAGAAGGGGAGGAGTTGGGTATGATGTGCCTCTTTTGAAGAAAATCTTGGATCTGACACTTTATTTTGTCATTTTCCATCAATAAGCGATGATAAACTGGTCCATTAGGCAGAGGTGCACTGAGGGTTAGATCAATTGGATGCTTGAATTGGCAATGCGTCGGTAACCCGGTGGGTGAGGAGAAGATGTCTTTGTACTCTTCCATGATTTTTTCCACTTTCTTCTACTGCAAATAGAGGTTGTATGTAGAGGTCACAGATGTGGCAATGACCTTATGCTTACTATGAGCACAGATCACAAAGAAGACAAACTTCCATGTATGTGAAATCACCTTACTGCATTGCTTAGCAGAGATTAAAGAAATAGCGGTAGGCAACACTACCTCTGGTATCCTGTATAATTGTCTACCCAAAGTAATAATAACACTGCAGGGTCTAGAATGATACAAAACATGTCGCTTCCACAAACATGGTTGTCCTAAAATAAAATCACAAACTTGAAGGTGAGAAATATCACACAATACCTCCTCTTTGAAGGGCTTGGTGTCGTAGGGCAGACAAAACTGTTGGCAGACGCACAGATATATTCCTTGGTGAAGCCAACCGGTGGTGTAGGGTTATGGGTGTGGTGTCATTGGTACGTCCAGTTGCTTGAAAAAATATGTTGAGATCAGGTTCTTTTGATTGTCGCTATAGATAATGAAATGAAGCAGAGCCCCCTTTAACCACATATATGAGTGAAAGAGGCATTCCCCTTCCTTTGGTTCTTCTGGTTCGCTTGGCTGGAATTTGGTGGTAGTGACAATGGATCTGCATTCGACATCTATAATCTACTTCCCTCCTTCTGGATTTGATTCAAAGTCAGAATCTGCCTCGGACTTGGAAACTTTCAGCTCAACCACCAGTGACTGCTTGGAGAGAAATTCTTTGGTGTTGTTCCAAGGGATTTTATGGTATTCACACAAATTTTATGTGTCCTTCTTCACTTCTCATTACCCTTCTTGTGTTGCAGCTTGGACTGGTTTTTCTGAGAGTGGACATCTTTTCTTTGTCCTTTTTTTTGTGGGTTGTGGCTTTCTTTTCCCTGCTTCGGCTGTGAGGAGTTTGCAGATCCAAACTCTCGCCTCTTCTGCTTAAATTTCTACTCGATCTTGACAACATATCTATAAGACATACCCAATGATGCGATGTCTAGAAACTCCATTTCTGTTTGAATGTATCTATGAAGAAGGTCACAATATTTGAGCACCAGATGTCATAAAAAATATTTGATACCCAATTTAGTGCGCAGGTTATGGAAAATATTAGTGAAATCTGGTACTGTCTCGTCCCTTTCCTGAGGCAGGGTGGCCCATCTTGTGTACTAGTCCTCGTAGCTTCCAACAAGGTAGTATTATTCTTTAATGGCATCCCTGAAGGAATCCCATGTGGGGACGACCATAAATATTGCATATTCCTCTATGGCCCTTTTCTCAAAGTAAGTATCCCACCAGTCCTTAACATGGGGGACGACCTTGAGGAGTGCAAAAGTAATCCTTTCCTATCGGAAAAATTGTGGACCGAAAAATACCCTTCGAGCAGATTCATCCATTTATCTAAAACATCTGCATCTATCAGTCCTTCAAATAATGGAATATCAAAATTTACTTGTACCTTGAAGGGGGTTGCATGGTCCCTTGATGAATATTTGTCTCTTGTGGGCAACCGTCGAAGGATCTGTGCAAAGTTGTCCATCATTTTGTTCGTTTGTCACGCAAGGTCTTCCTCGAGCAATGGTTTAAAATGATCTCCTGGTCCATAATATTTCTTCTCATCCCCCATGATTTGTTTTCGGGCTTGACGTCGCTGATATTGCAAAAAAGGCTCGACTAGTTTGAGTCCCAACTTCTTGTACCTAGATCTTGTCAGGGACATGCACAGAGAAAATTAAATGAAGAGCAAACCAATCTGATACCACTGATCTGGATTTATGAGAGAAACAAAATAAATAATAGACTAAATACAATAAAACAAAGATACAAAGAACAACAACAGATATCCAGTGAACGATAACTTCTATTTAATAAATAAAATAGGTTGAAACTATAGAACTGCAGAATTGAAAACAACTTGCTCAAATGGTGGTAGTTATCTATGAGAAGATATGTGGCTTCTATGCGCATCTGTCTGAAAAAAATTATTATAATGAGGCTCCAGAGGCATTTTTAACATTAATCATGAATTCCAAGACCCTAGACATCCAAAAACCTAACCCTAGGATATGAAACGCCAAAAGTTATGTGGGCCCCGATGGGTTAGTTGGTACCTTAACTTCCCATGGTCATAAATTTTGCATACGACCTTCGTTTTAGGTGTGTGATATCCCATTGGAAAGGTATTTTCCAGAAATACACAATATGTCATCAAAATCTAACTTTGTCTACAATTTGACTATGGAAAGCCAAAAAAACATTGTTTAGGCCCCCAAAACGGCCCTGGAAGTACATAAAGATGTACTGACATGAAAAATTCCAAAATAAGCTAGTTTGAATAGGTGGATGGCCACCAATATCCACCTAGATGTTGTGTAGGGCTTCAGGATATCCCAGGAAATGAAGAACCCACAATTACAAAGAAATGCCATCATTACATAGAAACATGTTGAACTAAAAACTGTCAAAACAAACCAGCTGGAATAGGTGGGTGGCCACCAATATCCACCTGGATGAATTTCCTTTCATCATCTCATTTTGGACAAGATTGGGGCAATCAGTTTTCAGAATTTCCTTTCACCATCTGTCTTTGATACTTTACATATTATTGTAGGATAGGGGCAATTAATGTGTTTTAAAACACTCTGGGATGATGACTATTGTCCCTTGACCAAGTTTTGAGGAATACTTGGTCATATTTGACCGTTTTTGGTACTCTGACATCCAGTCGGAGAAGGAATGCATGGTGAAGAGTAGATCACGGGATCTCCGCCCCTTTTTAGGGATTTTTGGGAATATTGTAATGGGAAAGGGATATCGACCCTTATTTAGGCCTTTTGTATGTATAAATAGAAGGGTAGGAAATGTAAGAAAGGAGATGCGTGTGTCATCTATGTGATGTAAAGTGAATGGATTAGTGCATAAAGTATATCTATGTGATCATACGTCTGTGTGACTTTAAGAGCTCTATGCATACTGTAAGTATTGTAAGTGTTGAGTGCACAGGTTAGGGAAGGACTTAGTGCTTGGATATACCCGGGGAAAGAGGATCTAGCGAGTTGCACAGATCTCTTATCCTAGGCGGGGTAGGATCTTGAAGGCTTTGTGTTGTAACTTGGTTTACATAAGATAATAATAGAAGAAGACTTTGTGGACGTAGCCCTAGGGTGGTGGTGAACCATGGTAACTCTGTGTATTGTGTTGATGTGTTTGTCTCTCTCTTGCTAAGTGCTTTGATATGTTTATATAGATCTATTGATGCTTTGTGTTTATGAGATATGAATGCATGCTAGATATGATATATAAGATGCTAAGTGCTTAATCTATCAGGTATAACCTGTTTATCGTTGCTAAGTACCAGATTTGAGTAATTACTGCGGTGCTCTGTGCTTTCTGCGAAGTGTATTAATGAATGTATGTTAAGGAATAAATGATGCTAAGTTCACTGTAAGCAAGATAATCACAGATATGTGTCCCAGCTAAGGTTGCAGACACCCTAGTCTTGCAACCACCCCTGCCTCTACCTCGGGTGAGACTACATCTTCTTCGCAAGTGTTGTCGAAAGGGCCGATAGCTAGGGTTTTGTTTGTACGCTCTTGAGCATTGAACCCTGGGTCTGCCCTATGCCAACAAATGGTTCTGATGTCGGGACCTGAAACTATGATTGTTGGGAACTGGAGAAGAAGAAGCTTTGTGAAAAATAAGCTATGTGCGTAGATCTGTTTCCCTACTGCGCAGTGTTCTGTTTGACCTGTGAAGCTTTGTGCCAAGAAAGAGAGGTCAAATCTGAAGAAAAGAGGTCAGATCTAAAGAAAAGAAGTCAGATCTGCGAAGAAAAGAGGTCAGATTTGCAAGAAAAAGGTAAGATTTGTAAGCTTTGTGCTTTGATAAAGGTAAGAATAGTTAAAAGTCTTAGATCTGGAAGATTTGTGCTCTATAGAAGTAAAATAAGTGGAAATTTTTGTTTCTAAAGCATGGATTTAGGTATGCTTGATAGATTTTTTCCTAGCTTGAAAACTAGGGCATTGTTAGATGAAAGAAAGTTTGATATGAATAATTATAGATATGTTAAACCTATGCATAGAAAAAATGTTTGGACTAACAGATGGATGCAGTATCCTCGAAAGAATTTTTTGCAGGCTAGCTACCATGATCCTGGCGTGCAGTATAGAAAAAGTTGGGGATAATTTAAAAGAAAAAGAGGATTGACCCTATGTTACAGTTGCAGAAAACTAAGACATCTAGCTAAGGAGTTCCCTAGTGGAAGAACAAATTGTCTCTATTGTAAGGCTATGAACCATGAAGTACTGGATTGCCCTAGAATGATTGATAGACTTGAAAAGTTGAATATAGAGAAAGCAAAACCTAAAGGAGATCAAGAGACTCAAATTATAGAGGAACCCCAGAAATAATCAGAGATTATGTTACTGAAAATGAAAGACACCCTGAATGATCATAGATACATTAGCTTATTAGAGATTCTCAAGAAGAAAGAACAAGTCGAAGTGAGAATAGGGGACTTCAACATTGATTGTACTCTGGATGAGGAAACATCGATAAAAATCATGATTGAAAGCACTTGGGAAACCCTAGGAAGACCTGCTCTGGTTCCTTCACCAGGAGGAGTAAGCTTGTTTAAAGGAAAATTGGTAACCTTATGTGGACAGATTACCCAGATAGGCATGACTACCCATGGCACCTCAACAAAAGAAGATTTTGAGATTGTTAAGTTCGTGGGAAGCAGTTCTCCATTTCCAATTTTGTTAGGCAAAACTTGGATTGCGAAAGATTAGAATCGAAAGCAAGAAGAGGCAGACTTAGAACAAAAGAAGCAAGAGTTAAAGGCTTTCGTGGCTAGAATAATAGCTCATTTAATTGAAGAACGGGATGATAACATGAATCTATTTAGGTATCAAGACTTGAATGTCAGAGCTGAACAAGTACAAGAACAAGAAAGTAGGGCACCTATCCCAGAGCCAATAAAGGAAGAAACATCGATATTGAACCCTACCCCACAACGCGAAGTTACCATGCCTAAAGAAGAAAAGAATCAAAATGGAAAAAGGTTGACTAAGACAAATCTCATTGGCAAGAAGTCAAGGAAACAGATGAAGAAGAAAGAGAAGTTGGAAAAATTACAGAATGTGCTAGAAGGAACCTCGCAGAAGGAAAACATGTAGAATTTGAACTTTGCCAGGATATCAGAACAGCGACACTCGGTACTTCGCTATGGCGAAGCAATATAGTCGTTGATCGATATACTCATTTGAATTCTGCCCCGAATGGGCAGAAAAGCATTAAAGGACCACCACCAAACCATTGTACCTCACCTTAACAGATAGATCAATGGTCATGGAAGCTTCATATCCGTTGCAAGCAGTCTATTGCAGAGCTACTTACTTATTCCGTCGTGCCATGCCCGAAAGACACTTTTGCCAATTGAGAACTTGAGCTTACAGAATACCTGCGTTATGAAACAGTGATTACTCCAGCTTTATTCTCTATCTGATTACGATACCGACAGTCCATTGACAACCCGAGACAGTGACCCTAAGCTTACATGTCCGATGAGCTTGGTGCATCAGAAGAATCGGTGAGAGAAGTACTTTCTAGCTTAAGGATAGAAAGAGTCATGTCGGAAAGAGGAATGTCCACCGGAGTCCAAGCCTCGCCGTGAGGTGTGGAATCCTCCCCATCGACTGCTCAAGATGGAACATCTCGAGTCAGCGCAGACTCGAGAACTAAGCATATAGACGACGTAGCCAATGCGAAGTTAGTGCCAACCATCCTACCAACTTACATTCCCCCTCTAAGTGGTGAGATTGTCAGGGACAATGTCCCTAGAGACTTTGAATACACCCTAGGCACTGCATATCTACTGAAAGTAGTTTGCACCAACAAGAAATAACTGCCCGGGGTACAGTAGAAAGGATTAAATAACTCACTGAAGAATGCAAACAACTAAGTACCAGAAGTACGCAGATACATGAGAACCTAACCGAGAACCCGGAAATGCATAAACTGGAGTCGCATCTCCAGGAGGCGAAGCAGCATGTAGATAGACTTCAGATGTAGTTGAAGGCCCTATCAACCATAGATAAAATGAAGCGATCCCACGAGAAACGTTTCACACAACAACGATCCACATGATCCAGAGCAAGGTCATGGAAGTGACGCAACAAGGTCAACCTTTGCAGGATAAGGCATACCAACTATTTTTAGAGATTGAGAACCAAGGGACAGAGCTACAATAGGTCGTGATTACAGTAGAACAACGCCTAGAAGGACCAATCAATAATGCACTCATCTAGGAGTTCGCCGAGTAGGAGGAAATCACAAAGAAACAGGTCGAAGCGGCTCAATCCAAACTCGAGGTGCTCGAAGAAGAATTGGCCAGACCTTAGTGACTCAAGATGAGTCACAGGTGAGTGTTGGGGGCATGTTGGCCCTTGACCAAGTTTTGAGGAATACTTGGTCATATTTGACCATTTTTGGTACTCCGACATCCAGTCAGAGAAGGAGCGCATGGCAAAGAGGAGATCACATGATCTACGCCCCTTGTTAGGGATTTTTGGGCTTTTTGGGAATATTGTAATGGGAAAGGGATATCGACCCTTATTTAGGCCTTTCGTATGTATAAATAGAAGGGTAGGAAATGTAAGAAAGGAGATGCATGTGTCAGCTATGTGATGTAAAGTGAATGGCTTAGTGCATAAAGTAGATCTATGTGATGAGACGTCTGTGTGACTGTAAGAGCTCTGTGCCTACTGTAAGTATTGTAAGTGTTGAGTGCATGGGTCAGGGAATGACTTAGTGCTTGGATCTACCTGGGTAAAGAGGATCTAGCGTGCTGCACAGATCTCTTGTCCTAGGCAGGGAGGATCTTGAAGGCTTTGTGTTGTAACTTGGTTTACAGAATATAATAACAGAATAAGACTTTGTGGACGTAGCCCTAAGGTGGGGGTGAACCACGGTAACTATGTGTATTGTGTTGATGTGTTTGTCTCTCTCTTCCTAAATGATTTGATATGTTTAGATAGATCTATTGATGCTTTGTGCTTATGAGATATGAATGCATGCTAGATATGATATATATGATGCTAAGTGCTTGATCTATTAGGTATAACCTGTTTATCATTGCTAAGTACCAAATCTGAGTAATTATTGCAGTGCTCTGTGCTTTCTTTGAAGTGTATTAATGAATGTATGTTAAGGAATAATTGATGCTAAGTGTGTTGTGAGCAAGATAATCACAGACCTGTGTCCCAACTAAGGTTGTAGACACCTGAGTCTTGCAACCACCCCTGCCTCTACCTCGGGTGAGACTGCATCTTCTTCGCAGGTGTTGCTGAAAGGGTTGGTAGCTAGGTTTTTGTTGGTGTGCTCTTGAGCATTGAACCCTGGGTCTGCCCCTGTGCCAACAATGACTATTAAAAATAAATGATAATGTAAAACTGACTATATGTTAAGATAACACTGAGGTAAATAAATCATCAAAATTAAATATATATTTTCCTATGAGAAGATAAATATATATATCATTAATTTCATTTACTTTCTCAAGAAGACTATGAGTTATATTTTAATATCAAAGCACAAAATTTCAAATAAATTACCCTAAATATACCATTTCATCAAAGATAAAGAATCAAATAATATTTTCATCATACTTGTAAAAATAGAATGTTAAAGTTCATCTATTAATTAATTCCACTATTTCTATAGAGATCAGTAATAAAGGTAAGTGAAAAATATTTGTAGCTTTGTTTATTCAATCTTAAACTAACATTGACTAATAATAACATTTTCTTTGAAAACCTAAACATAACATTTCAAAGAGAAAAAATAAAAAATGAACTTATTTATATACAATTAGCAAACTAATTGTTACTAAATTTCATTCATTTTGACTGAAGAATTAAACCAATTTTCACAATCAAACAAAATTTAAATTCTTCAAATTTCTAAAGAAATTTAAAGAATAAATGACACAAAAAACCTTATTTGAATCAAAATTTATATAATGAGTTCTTAATTCAACCAAGACCAAAAATGAAAGTAAATTGTCAATGTCAATCCAATCCAAACCGGCATTTATAATGGAAGATCAAAATAAAAATGAATATTGAACTACTGAATAAAATGCTTCAAATATATCTCGTTGACAAGAGACCTCATAATTTATCCATCCAAATTTTGTAAATAAAAGGAATTAAATCCTTCAATGGCTGCAATTTTGAATGGTCAAAACCATAGAGGATCAATCTTTCCATGTTTGTCAGGGTCTTCTCTCCTAGCATCCCATTTTAGTACCAAATCTCCCGAAAGAAAACTTCTTTCTTTTGCTTTCCTGTCAAAAACTTGTTTTTATCTTATCTTGGTATTCCGAAAAAAAATCTTTAACTTGATCTCCGACTTGATGTTCTTCAACCAATTGGTTCATTCTTCTAAATAAATCATTTGGTTCTTAATTCACTTCATGAAACAACTTTAGATTAGGCAAAGCAAGATTAATAGGAAAAGTAACATCCATTCCATAAACCAATTGAAAAGGAGATGTACCTATTGATTTTTTAGTACCATTCCTGTTAGCCCATAGAACATATTTCAAGTGAACGTGCCATTGTCTTTTATTGTTGTCTAAAACCTTTTTTATTATTCTCATTAAGCTTTTGTTTGAAGACTCAACAATACCATTTCCTTGTGGATAATGAGGAATTAAATGTCCTAAAATGATTTTATATTTTTGACAAAAATCAATCACAACCATAGATTTGAAAGCTTGAGCATTGTCTGTGATGATTTTTCTTGGACAACCAAATCTTGTTAAAATATTCTTTTCCAGGAAATTTATTACTAACGCATCAGTTGCATTTTTGGTAGGAATTGCTTCCACCCATTTTGAAAAATAATCTGTAGTAGTGAGAATCCATTTATCTTGGATACTAGAAGGAGGATGTATTTCCCCAACAAAGTCCAAACCCCACTATTGAAATGGAGTTTCAACCTTTACTGGTACTAGGGGCAGATAGGGTACGTATTGTCTTCCAACAAAAATTTGACACTATTTTCAGGCTCTGACCTTAGAATTTACATCTGCAAATAACTTTGGCCAATAATATCATTCTCTAAGGATTTTATACGCAGTAGCCCTCCAGGCATGATGGCCTCCATAGATTCCTTTATGAAATTCATGAATGACATTTTCAGTTTCAAATTCAATGAGACAAGTTAATAAGAAACCAATTGGATCTCTCCAATAAAGTTGTTCATTTATAATACAATATTTAACAACTTTAAGTTTTAATGATTCAGTTTTAGGTGGAGTTAAATTTGGAGGAAATTGTAGATTATGAAGATAAAGATGATATTTTGATACCATTTGGAAGAAGAAATTTTTTCATGAATTTTATTCACAGACTGTTGAATATAAGTTTCCTCTGTTATAAAAGAAGAATCTTCAGATATTTCATAAATATGATTAATTCCAAGAAATTTAATATTAGATTCGACTAATAGCCTTTCTTGTCCTTGACCCTTAATCAACTTTGATGGTTTAATTTCCAAATCATATTCCTAAATTTTAGATAACCATTTTTCTCTTTTATCATCACTATCTGATTGCACCAAAATATCTTTAATTGAGTTGTTTGGCACATATGCAATGATTTTAGAATGAAGAACATACGTTCTGAAAGATTTTAAAGATTTTACCATTGCATAGGCTTGCTTTTCAAGAATGTTGTATTTTAATTTAGAGTCTCTAAGACTTTTTCTAAAGAATGCAATTGGTTGCCCCATATTTTCACTATTTTTCTGTATCATGACAACAACTATTGTATTTTCAGATGCAAAAGAGAATATCATAAAATATTTAGAAATATAAGGACTTACCAAAACATGAGCTTCGCCTAAATCTTTCTTAATATAATTGAAATAATCTCTTGATTATGTGGTCCACTTTACCTCAGAATTCTTCTTAAGCATATTTGTAATAAATTTCACAATTTCAGCAAAATTAGGCATAAACCTTCTCAAGAAATTTATTCTACCTAAGAAACTATGAATTTCTTTCTTATTTTCGAGAAAACTTATTGTTTGAATAGCTTCAACTCTTTTGGGATCAATCCTAACTCCATCCTTTGAAACAATATGACCGAGCAACTTTCCTTCCTACATGGCAAAGTGAGATTTTTTAGGATTTAATGATAGACCATACTTCTTGCATTTTACAAATGTTTGTCTTAAATGCTTCAAATAACTTTGATCCGAATTTGAAAACATAGTTAGATCATCAAGATAAATAACTACAAACTTATCTCTTTCACCAACAAATACAATGTCCATTGCTCTCTGGAAAGTTGCACGTGCATTCATTAGTCCAAAAGGCATTTTATCGTACATAAAAGTACCCCAAGGTGTTGTTAAACCCATTTTTTCTTTACCATCATCATGGATGGCAATTTGGTTGTACCCTAAAAATCCATCTATCATGGAAATCCTATTTTCCCCAATAATTTTTTCTAAAATATGATCCATCTTTGGAAGAGGATAATTGTCTTTCAATGAAGCTCTATTGAGATTTTGAAAATCTACACAAAGTCTAATTTCCCCATTTTTCTTCCTGGCTGGTACTAGGTTAGCTACCCAAGTAGAATATCTAAGAGGGATTATGATTTCCGCATCTAACAACTTTTTTTCAATCATAGGAAGCAAAAGAGGATTTATCTTCCTAAGTTTTTGTTTAAAATGTTTGATACCAGGCTTCAAAGGAATTTTATGTTGTATAATATTGATATCATAAGTTTTAAGGTATTCAGAAGAACATGCAAAAAAATCAATATATTCTTTGAGCAGATAAATGTACTTTTGTTTATCCTCATGAGGAAGACATTTAGATAATTTGAGAAATTTAGGATTTTATTCAGATCCAATATTACAATCTTCTACTTCCTCTAATTGTGGTTGCACTGAAGAAGACTTAACAGGAATATCATTTTGATCAAAAAATCTTTCTAATGGAATCAATTCCTTTGGGATTTGACTATTTTTTAATAACAACATTTTATGACCAGGAATCTTATCATGAAATTCTTGATCAGTTTGTTTCTCTCCGTGTAGCCATCTTGGATCATTTTGATTTTTCTTATATGTATTTAATTCAACAAACTGATCTACCATTTCCATAAAAATTTTGATTTGTTATTCATCTTCAAAGACTTTCCCATGTTTTTAATTATTTGGAATAGAAGTTCTATGTCTTTTGGAATGGAAGGTATTGGCTACAAAAGATAGGGCATTAGTTGACATATTGTGTAACCTGGGTATTGCAATGATATTAGAAGTTAGAAAGAAATTGTTTATAATATCCCACACAATATTCCTATAAGCCATTATCCTAGGATGTTTGGCTTGATAAATCTTCCTCACTTGTTTCACAATAATCTCGGTGTCCCCAAAAACTACCAAATGGTTTATTTGTAATTTCCTTGCTTCTTATAATCCTATAACCAAGGCTTCATATTCACAAACATTATTGGAAGCATCGGTTTCAAACTCTAATCTAAAAGAAAAATAAATTTCTTTAGTACCTGATGGTGAAATAAACATTATACCAACCCCTGCTCCTTCCAAGGATGAGGCACCATCAAAATACATTTCCCAAATTTCCTATTCAATTTCTTGATTTTATTTACTCTCAACAAACTATTCATTTTTTGTACAAGATTCAAACTCGGTATTTACAGATAATACACAATTTCCCAAGCCTTGATCTGCAACATACACTGGGTAATTATGAAGGTGTTTTGGATCACTAATTGTATAAGCCAATTTGGTTTCTCTATATAACCTAGTGAACTACCCACAAAAAAATTGCAACTATGGCATAAGTCATAGCCAACTGTAAAGATCCCCTTAGCTTGCTGCCCCAGGATCTAGAAGGAAGCATACCATACTTAGCAGGTACATCTGCCACAACAATATCCATTAAAATTCTTTTGGAAGGAATTTGGGCTAAATTTACCACCAAATATTTAATCATACCAAGACATTTTACTTTTCTATAATCAAATGAATACAAGTCTCGATATGGTCTAGTTATTTGTAAACCCAAATTTCCCATTATAAATTTAGGCATAATATTGTGAGACGCTCTTGAGTCCAACATACAGTTATGTAAGAGGAGATCATGAAAAGTTAGTGAAATGTAAAAATGTGCCACACAATCACCATTATCTTCCATATTAGGTCCAAACATGACTATCAGTCATTCATCCTGAAGATTAATGATATCTGAGTGAATTTCGAAATCAATAAAGTTAAAGATTTTATAAATTTGTTTTTTATAGACATCATTCTTTTCTATCTCAACTAGAGGCACTGGAATTTTGATTTTATTTATTTCATGTTCCAGATAAGAGGTTCCAAAGGATTTTTCTAGCTCTTTTGGCTCTATCTCCTTCTCTTTGGTTGATGCCTGAATTTTGGTTAAAGGTTGAGTTTTAGTTGTTGGTTTATCTATAGGTTGCTTTGAAGTTGAAGATTCATTACTCTTATCCCTAGTCAATATTTTCTTGGGTGGATTTTGATCAACAACTTTCTTTGGTCTAGGTCTCAAATCATATTTGTTATGTAATTCAACATGAATTGCATTAGCAAATAACCTATATTGAGAAGATGAAGTGTCTACATTGTTTATGTTCTCTTCATCAAAATATTGTCCAAAACTGAGAGATTATTCATACTCTTCTTCGGTAATGTGTGGACTATTTTCATCATCATCAACCAAATCAATTTCATCTTCTGTTTCCTCATGTTCTTCCTCATCATCTATCAAGTTTTCATTTTTAAATGGTGCTTGAATTTTCTGATCATCATTTTTAGGAGGTCTTTGTTGAATTTGAGGGTTAGTGTTGAAATTTCTCCTAAACTGATTAGGATTTCTGATATTAGGTTCAGGTTTAACCCTCTCTGGTTCCATCCTAGATAACTTATAAGATAAATCTTTGATTAACTTAGCCATTTCTTCAATCTTCTCATCTTGAATATCTTTCCCTGAGCCTGATGGTCCTCCTTGTTCCTTGAATATTTTATTTTCCCTAACTCCATTTTTAGTTTTAATCTTTAATTTACCATATGCTAGCATGTTGGATTCAATTTCTATCGCATCTTCTTGCATTATGGATAAGTTTCTTGACCTTCTTTCTCTTAATAGTAATGCAAAGTCTGGGTCAAAGGCTCCTGCAAAAATAACTTTTGTACCAAGTTGTGATGGCTTAACATCAACATAAATTTTGTTGTATGTTTTATTGAATCTTTTAATAAATTTTGATACAAACACATTGTTTTTTCTCCTCAATGCCCCAAACTCAGTCAAATAATATAAATGATATTTCTTTTCCCCCCATTTTTTAAGGAAAGAATCTTCTAAGGATTCATAAGAATCAATAGAGTTAGGAGGTAATCCCCTAAACTAGAGTCTTACTTCTCCCTCAAACGTTAGTACTAAAATCCTCATATATACATCCTCATATTCTACTCCAGCCACATCAACAAACTCTTCAAAGAATACCAAATCTTCTACATATGTCACATCACTCTCCCCATTGAATTTGGGTAAGTTTTTCATATAATTATCAGGGAGATCATTAATATTAGCAGGTAATACCAAGGGGGAATACTTAACAGCTACTTTATTAAAGACTCTGGGAGGAGGAGGTGGTGGTGGGTTTACCTGTGCGCCCCCTTGAGGTATATTACTAACCATGCTTGATTTTGGAGATGAGACGTGAGATTTGAAATGTAGATTGTTAAATATATATAAAGATTTCTCACCTAAGGTTTTGATAGCTTCAGGGAAATAGCGACAAATATTTTCAAGATAGTAATAAGGTGAAGGATACTTCAATGTAGGTGAATAGGAAACTTCATGTAAAATTTGAGATGAAGTATCTTCTTCTTTGAGTTGATCAGAATCAATGGGAGATATAACAGTAGAAGAATCAAAATATGAAGAATAATCTTCTGAAAGTTCAGGGATAGAAACCTTAGGTTTAGAAAGGCTAAAATTAGGCCCAGGATAAATCATACCAGGGACGAGTGATTCTTCCTTTACCTCCAAATTATAAAATCCTTCTTCAGTATGAAAATGTTTGTCTCCAAAAATAATTTTTTCTAGAGATTGAATTTTACCTTTCAAGTCATATAATTTCACCTCATTAGGTTCAACCTCAAAAAATTCTAATTTTATATTTGGAGTACTAATAGGTGAATCAGTGAAGGAAATTTTTGTTTTGGAAATTTCTGTCTTGGAAGAGCTAGCAACACTAGCTTTTGACTCATCAATATTAAATACTTCTTCAGAAGTTCTAGTATGAATCTGAGATGGACCAGCTTCATATTCAAATGTTGCTAATTTAGGCTCAACGATACTAATTTTGATTTTAGAAGAAGCATCTTTAGATTGAATTGTTTTGGGTTGATCAACCTTACCTGCTGATGCAAAAGTTTGTCTTTGAAAACCCTTGGATTTTAGAAGCTTTTCAGGATCTGAAACAGGTGTGATATTTTTGGAATTTGGATTTTTCCTGGTGTTTTTTATCCCGAATTCCAGCTTTGAAGCAGTGGAGTCGCCGATAAAAATAAGTGGGTCCTTAAGAGTGTGGAGTCACCAGGTGATTTTTTAAAGAGCATTTTGATGTTTGATTTATGTTCACCCTGCAAAATTAGATCTAGTATTTGTCGTACCCTAGGGAAAATGTACTTTCAATTCCATCCCCGACAACGACGCCAAAAAGATGTTAATCCTGAGATTGTTTGTGGCTTAGCAAAAAATGCCAGAATATCTCAAAGTAAATGATATTTGATTTAATAATACTCTTCTATTTAAGTATGAGATTTCAATAAATTTATAACTAGAAATAAAGAGGCCATATCTCATTCTTTAATACTTTTTGTAAATCATCATAAGCTGAGAAGAAGAGCTCAAATTAACAAAACCGAAATAAAAAGTAAGGTATCCAGTTAAGATAAATCTCACTTTAATTTAAATAGTAGAAATAACAAGATATGTGTGTATGTTATGAATTTTATTAAATAGATAATAAACATATCATATAGATATAGGTCTTATCTTGCTCACAGCTAGACAGGGGAAAGGCTATACCTGAGTAAAATTATAATAGACAAACTGCAGTAGAAGTTGTACTAAATTGCAGCCATTCACAAATCAAACACAAGAATTTGAAGAAAGTGAATTACGAGAACATATGTAACATCACACAAGGAGAACACAACTTGAAGAAATGAGAACCAAAATCTCATATATCTCTGCAAAAAGTAAAGTTCTTTATTGAAAATATCTTGCTACATTAAGGCTCGAAAAGTCCTTTTCTATCATTCTACAAAATTATTTTATAGGTACAAAATCATAACAAAAATTGGTTATCTCCTCCTAATCTTAGGTTAAAATTACAAAAATATATACAAAATATCCTAAAATTCTACGAATAGATTCTTTAAAATCTCTAAATTTTCTCAAAGTGGTTAGCGAGTTCATTGAAGTTGCATCGATCGTTCCCACTCCTGACTTGATGGATATTTACAAGAAACCATATATTTGTAGGAAATATCTACCTCGGTATATCTTTCATATGTAGGAGGAGTGTCAAATAAATTCCTGAGATGTCATAACAGAAAGGAATTTTCATCCAATAAGTCGACAATTGTTTTCCCTTTCAAAACTCTTGTTGCTCCCTTAAAGTTGTTGAAATTTTCTCTTTATTTTACTAACAATGGATGATATTATGGAAAAGGAAGTAAACCCTTTTTACCATAAATTTTAGGTAAACCCATTTCCACCATTCTTTTGTAATGGTTATTAAACCATTGTACACTCTTTTGAAGATGGGTTAATTTATTTCGGACCTGCTGAATAAGATTTATTTTTGTAAAAACCCTTTCTACCTCAATGACTGTATTTGTTTTGTCTTTAAAACCAGATTGAGTCAATTCCTCTTTTTTCTTGGAATTGAGCACTTTAATTATTCGATTATCCAGTTGAGGTTTATTACCTAATTCGTGTAAAGAAGCTTCTACATCTTTGTCAACCTTTATGACCAAACTAGCCTCTTCTTCCATGATTATGAAATACCTCCACATTCTACTTATTTGTTCAATAATTGTATCCCAAATAATATGTCTAGCTCCCGTTAGCTATGATTTCCCCGAAAGATTGTTTTTCAACATATCAAATTGTTCCTGCTATTTGTCTTTCGCTCCATGTAATTTCTTGAGTTGTCTTTCTTTCTCTCCCACGTGCTCCTTTAGAACTTTGATTTCAGTTTGAGGACTTGAGGCTTCTCTTTTTTATATTTTTAGCTCAATTTCTTTGAGATCTAAATCATCTAAATTCTTAGCCAATTCTTCTAATTTGTTTTCTAATGAGGCAATCGTAGATGAAGATGAAATTCCTTGTTTTAGAACTTCTATCTATTGTTGTAAAAATTTGACTTGTTCATTCAGTTGAGTTATAAAATTCAAAAGTTGTTCCTTCTCCTTTTGGATAGCCATTATTTCAAGAGTTTGGACATGATCTAGATCAATCATTTTAAGTTGTATTTTCAAAATAATTATTTCATTTTCCTTATAAGTTATCAACTCATGTATTGGTTCTTAATCAGTAGCATTATCTCTTATTCTTAAGAGTTTCTTTTCCAAATATTTTATTCTCATTTGTCTGACCTTGGAAGTTGTTTTCTCTAGCTTCAATTGCTCTTTCAGATGATTGTTCATTCTTTGAAATTTCTTCATATTGAGAACAGTCTTGATAATGTCTCTATTGACCATCTCTCATGTCTGTTTGTGTAGATCCATCTTGTCAAATAAGGGGACATGATAAAGATAAAAAGAAAAATGTGTTGACTTATAATTATTATGACCTTGAACATTTCTACCTATTGATTCCAAAACAAATAAATTCTATTTCCCTTTCTCAAAGTCTACCGTAGACAACAACCTTGTTTTTGATGAATCATGGTCTAACTTTTGTAGTAGAAGTTGCTTTATCTATACATTCTTGTCTTTCATACTATCATATTTTGAGAGTATGCTTTGGGGTTTCATTTCTGAATTCCCTTCTCCTGTTGGATTCAAAAACATTGAGGGAAGAAGATCCATCGAGTAAATTAGTTATTTTTTAATTTTTCCAATGGTTCTTGTTTCAGATTGAACTTCTTCCTCTACATTTAACATTCAAGCAATTGAATTAGCTTTGATTTCAAACAATCATGACCCTTTTGTAGTTAATACACTTCTTGAAGAAGAAACATAATTATGTGCAAACCAATGCACAAATTATGGGAATTTATAGGATTGGGGCACGATAAAACGGGCTAGGTTTGAACCCCAAGTGTTAAAATAAGCGTTTAATTCCCTGTGTCTGGCTGCTGATGAATTGTGCAATTAGTATAGGTCAAAAGAGATCCTAGGGTCAAAAATTTGACAATCCCTATCTACCAGGGTGACTTCAGTAGGGGTTATGATCCAGATGGATATTGGTGGCCTTCCACCTCTTCCAGTTGGCTCACATACAACTTTTATCTTCGAAGTTACAATTTTCATCTTGGCAATTTTTTCTAGCATTTCGGGTCCTAAATTTCCGAGGTGGTTTTGAGGCCCTAAACATAATTTGTTGGGCCTGCCACAATCACATTGTAGATAAAGTCACAATCTAAAAGAGTCACAATGTGATGACATAATGTGTATTCCTCGGATAGACCTTTCCAATGGGATATCGTGCACCTAAAATAAAGATTGTATGCAAAAGTTACGACCCCGGGAAGTTGATGTACCAACTTACGCCATTGGAACCCACATGAATTTTGGCGCTTCATCTCCTAGGGTTAGGTTTTTTGATGTCTAGGGTTTTCTGTTTACTTATTGATGCTAAAAAGTCACGGAGGCCTCATTGTAATGGGCTCAGACAAGTGCGTATAGCTGTCGCATATCTTCTCAGAGATTAGCTACCACCATTCGAGTAAGATTGTTTTCATTCTGCATTTTACAGTTTCAATGGATTTATTTATTGAATAGAAGTTAAGTTCCACTGTATCTATGTTATTGTTCTTTTTATATCTGTGTTAATTTTATAAATATGTGTTTCATTTTGTTTCACTCATAAATCTGGATCAGTGGTATCAGAGCGGTCTTCTCTTCATTTGTTTCTTTGTGCATGTCCCCAATAAGGTCAGGGTATAAGCAATTGGGACTCGAACCAGTTGATTCTTTGCAAGATCAGCCTCGTTGAACCCGATGACCACCCATGGGGGAAGAAAAGAGAGACGGTGGAGTAGGAGATCCATATAAAAAATTTCTCGAGGAAGCCCTCTCGTGACAAAGGAACAAGATGATGGATAATTTTCCGCAAATCCTTCAACGAATGCCAACAGGCGACGCATCTTCCTCAAGCAGAGACGCCGCCCCCTTCAAGGTACAGATAAATTTTTATATTCCTATATTTGAAGGTCAAATAGATGTGAATGTTGTAGAAAAATGGTTAAACCTTCTAGAAGGGTATTTTTCTATCCATAACTTTTCCGATAGAGAAAAGATTACATTTGCGCTCCTTAAGGCCATTCCCCATGTCAAATATTGGTGGGATACTTTATGTGAGAAAAAGGAAACAAAGGGATCTACATTATTTGTAGTTGTAGCCACTTGGGGTTCCTTCAGGGATGATATCAAGGAACAATACTACCCTGTTGGAAGTTATGACGACTTATATACAAAATGGACCACACTATGGTAGGAAAGGGACCAAACATTTCCAGAGTTCACCAATGTCTTCCATACCTTGCGCACCAAGTTGGGTATCAAAAACTTTGAGTGACATATGGTGCTCAAATACCGCGATGGTCTGCATAGATACATCCAGACAAAAATGGAGTTTATAGACATCTCTTCCTTGGGCACGACCTATCGATATGTTGTCAAAATCGAGCATAAGCTTAACCAGAAGATGCGGGAGTTTGGGTCTGCAAACCCATCATAGAAGAAGCAGGGAAAAGGCAACCCCAACCCATAGAGAAAAGGGCAAAGCAAGGATGGAAAAACTCAAGAAAACCAATCTAAACTGCAAACAAAGAAGGACAATGGGAATACAAAGAAAGACATTGGGAAATGGTGGGAGTTCCATAAGAGCCCCTGGAATAATACCGTTGAATGTCACTCAAAGCGGTCATTGGTGGCTGAGGTGAAAGCCTATGAATCATATGCGGGCTCTGACTCTGAGTCAGAACCAGAAAAATGGAGACAGATCATTGATGCAGAACCCAGTTCCACTGTTTATACCACCACCAAGGTTCATCTCGATGAACCAGAGGAAGGTGAGTGTCTCTTTCATTCACAGATGTGGGTGAAGGGTACTCTGATGCACTTCATCGTTGATAGCGGTAGCCAAAAGAACCTCATCTTAGTGGAGGTCGTCAAGCGGTTAGATATATCGACAACACCACACCCATAATCATACACCATCGGATGCCTTCGCCAAGGGAGTGGTCTCTGCATTAGCCAACAATGTCGCCTAGTCTACGACATCAAGCCCTTCAAATATGAAGTATTGTGTGATGTTGCCCCCCTTGAATTTTGTGATGTTCTTTTGGGACAACCTTATTTATGGAAATGTCATCTTGTATATGATTCTAGGCCTCGTAGTGTTATTATTACTTTGGACAAGAAATTATACAGGATACCCAAGGTAGTCCCATCTACTGTCATTTCCTTGATATTTTCCAAGCAATGCAGGAAGGTCATCTCTCAGACTGATAATTTTGTTGTCTTCGTGATTTTCACTCAAAGTGAGCGGAAGGTTGAAACCACATCCATGGCCTCCATGATAGGTCTCTCCACGCAGTAGAAGCAAGTGGATAAGGTCATGGAAGAATACAAAGACATCTTCTCCTCACCCATTGGGGTACCTATGCACTATCAGGTCAAGCACTCAATCGATCTGACCCCCGATGCACCTCTACCCAATGGACCAATCTATCATCGCTCTCTATCAGAAAATGATCAAATCAAGCATCAAATCCAAGAGTTTCTCGCAAAGGGGCACATCCGCCCAAGCTCCTCACCTTGTGGAAGCTCAATCGTGCTTGTGTAGAAGAAAGACAAGACCTCGCGACTCTGCATTGATTATCGATCCCTAAATAAAATCACAGTCAGGAACTGGTACCTAATTCCCCAAATTGACGTTCTCCTTGACCAACTCAAGGGGGGTAATTAATTAAGTAAGATTGATATGAATTTCAACTACCACTAGGTCCCAATAGAACATACCGATGTATGGAATATTGCCTTCAAATCCAAATAAGGTATTTTTGAATGGTTGTTCATGCCCTTTGGCTTGAAAAATGACCCAATAACTTTCATTAGGATGATGGACGATATCTTGTGGCCTTTCACCAATTCTTTTGTGGTGGTGTATTTGGATGACATCCTCTTCTTCAACAAGAATTGGGTGGAACACTTGCAACATATTCAGCATGTTCTACACACTCTGTGGCAACACAAGCTATATGAAAATTTGGAAAATTGCTCCTTCGTCATGAACAAGGTATAGTACCTAGGCTACATTGTTGATGAGAATGGGGTGCATGTCGATCCAGCCAAGATCCAGGTCATCCATGACTGGCCATCCATGACCACACTCACTGAGCTTCGAAGCTTCTTAGGCCTTGCCATATTCTATTGCAAGTTTGTTTTGGGATTCTCCCACATTGCATGGGCCCTTAGCCAAGTGACCAAGGGAGGTGGCAAGGAAAAATTCGTGTGGGGCCAGTCACAATAGAAAGAGTTCGATGATTTGAAGCAGTGCTTGTGCTCGACCCCGATGCTCTCATTAACTGACCTGCATCAACCTTTTGAGATTGAAACAGATGCTTTAGACTATGTTGTGGGCACAATTCTAACTCAACATGGACATCATGTGGCCTATCATTGTGAAACACTATTAGATATTATCCGTAAGCACCCCACTTACTACAAATAAATTTAATCCATTGTACAAGTCTGTCACTAGTGGAGGAATTACATTCTCGGGAAGGAGACATTGATCCACATTGATAATAAGCCTTTGCAGTTCATGCAGACACAAGGAAAATTGCAGAATGACAACCATCAGAAGTGGTCCACATATTTGTAGTAGTTCCATCTCAACATCAAGTATAATATAGGGAGCACCAACCACATTGTTGACTGCCTCAGCCGACATCCAGTTGTAGCACTAACCACGGTGCTACACTCCTGCAGACTTGAGACCTACAGATGACCCCAACTCTATGAGAGTGATCCTGACTTCACCACTACTCACCATACGTTGGGCATAAACACAGTTGTTATTGATTTTCATATGTAAGACAGATTGTTGTGGCATCTCGACCATCTCTTCATTCCATTAAGGGAGCGAGAGAAGCTGATTTGGGAAGCTCACTATAGTCGGGTGGTAGGACACTTCAGCGTAGAAAATATAGTGGCAATGTTGAAGCAACATTTCTATTGGCCGAAACTTCGATAGGATGTCAATAAGTATATTAGGTCCTGCACGACCTGCACCATTTCCAAACCGACCATTAAGAAACAAGGAATGTACAACCCTCTACCTACTCCCAACAGGCCCTGGGAATCTATCCCGATGGAATACATGTCGGGACTACCTTCAACCAAGTAGGGCAATGACTGTCTTTTCGTGGTTGTTGATTGATTTTCCAAGATGGCGATTTTAGTCGCCTACAAGAAGATCATCATAGCATAGGCCACTGCCAAGATCTTCTTCAAATGAGTGTTAGTACATTTTGAGATACCCCAAACCAACGTCTCAAATCTAGAGAATTGGTTCCTCAACACATTTTGGTCAAGCATCTAGTCATGACTAGACACCAAGCTCACCAAATCCATGGCCTTCCACCCCCAAATGGATGGTCAAACCGAGGTCATCAACAGGATGATTGTGCATATCTTGCGCATGTACAATTCCAAGCATCCGTGCACATGCGTTGAGAGTCTTCCTTATGTTCAACACAATTACAATAGATCCATACATAACTATACCAGTCTCAACCCCTTTCAGGTGGGGTTGGGATTTCAACCATTGGGTCCCATGGATGTTGCAGTGCACCTTACATCCACATAGGAAGAATCGTACCATGCACAAACTGAATCTGACAAAGCCGCCTGGTTCATTGAACAAATCCATCACATCCACCAATGGGTTCAGGATATTTTGCAGAAGTTCAATGCCAAGTACAAGCAACACCATGATCAACACCATGTGTCACACAAGTTTCAGGTGGGAAATAAAGTTTGGTTGCACTTGCAGAAAGAACGCCTTACATGACCCCATCAGAAGATTCATCCACTCCACTATGGACCTTACACCACCACTAAGGTTGTGGGTGAAAATGATTTTGAGCTCAACATTCCCCCTTTCCTTGGCTAACACCTCGTGTTTAATGTGGACCTCCTTCGGCCATAGTTTCCACCCTTATTGGACACCTCATAGATAGCATAACAATTGACACTAACAAATCTCAACCATGAATGCATGGAGCATGCATCCATTGATCATATCGTGGAAACACAGGTCAAGGGAACTTGTCAACAGAAGCTTTATCTTTATTGGGTTGTCAAAGCGGGGCAGCGCCTGCACCAAGGCAAGTGGCTCACCTGGGGCCAAATTCAGTAGAAATTTCCTCATTTGATGGGGGAACTCAATGCAATGAAGAAATTTTATTCCTAAGGAGGGAGGATTGATCCAGATGGATATCGGTGGCCACGCACCTCTTCCACCTATCTCACATACAAATTTCATCTTGGTAGTTACAATTTTCATCTTGGTAGTTTTTTTCTAGTTTTTTGGGTCCTAAACTTTTGGGGTCGTTTTGAGGCCCTAAACATCATTTTTTGGGCCCGCCATGGTCACAATTTAGACTAAATTAGAGTGTGACAACATAATGTGTAGTCCTAGGATAGACCTTTCCAACATGTTATCGTGCGCCTAAAACAAAGATCCTATGCAAAAGTTACAACCCCAGGAAGTCGATGTACCAACTTATCCCATCGGGGCCCACACGAATTTTGGCACTTCATCTCCTAGGGTTAGGTTTTTTAATGTCTAGCATTTTTTGTTTACTTCTTGATGCTAAAAAATCATGGAGACCTCATTGTAATGGGCTCAGATGAGTGCACCTAGATGCCACATCTCTTCTCAGAGATTAGCTACCACCATTCGACCAAGATTGTTTTCATTATGCATTTTACAGTTTCAGTAGATTTCTTTATTGAATAGAAGTTAAGTTCCATTGTATCTTACTTACCTGTTCTTTATATATCTATGTTAATGTTATAAATCTATGTTTCATTTTGTTCCGCTCATAAATCTAGATCATCTTACAGCCTTGGATTTCTTGATAGTGGAGGGTTTCGACATTTTAAGTGAAATAAACAAGAAAACACGTTTTGGCTCTTACCCATAAAGTGAACAAGAGAAAAACCTTTTAATTCGTTGGAAGACTTAGTGTCGAAAGCTCCAATTTGGAAAGGAATCTGGAATCCGCAAGAATAACAATCGAATTTTGACAAAACAAACAAAAATGACATTTTCCGATGTTTTTATTTTGTTATAACTAAATCCTAAATATAAATAAATTGAATTAATTACGATAATCAAAATGATTGTGTACAAAAATATAATTATACAATCAAACCAATGGTTTTTCAAAAAATGGTAAGTGGTTTATTTTCATGACACCGCGCTACTCGAGCAAGTGGTTTTACAATGACTTTGGCTTATAACGAGGTTGCCTCATCATTCGACACGTTGCATCGACAAAAAACCTTGTGATGTCACCATGTTGGGGGTCCTTCCCATTCAACATCTGCATATAGGAAGAGCATGAACCATTGATTTCATCGTCAATTTGATCTACCACTCACAATCCATGCGATCCGTAAAAACATGATAATAACATTAAAACTTTGAAAAAGGAATATAATATATATATATATATATATGATCATAATATTATTATCACTATGTACAAAGTCCAAGTCTAAAATAAAAATTGAATAATTTGATTCTAATTAACCAAATGAACACAACTTTAACATTATATATTACAAAAATTTTGAACTAATACAAAGTTAATTAAGAAAAAATAACTTAAATAAAATCTGTACTAATGACAAAAACCTAAGAAAGTGGAGATCTAAATACAATTTTGAATTTAATTTTAGACTTTAATCTATGTCCTAACAGGTGGTGCGCCACGTGGTTTATCATGGTTGAGGAGTTATGACCTCATGAATTGGAAGCCCCGAAGAATGGTTAAGAATCTCCTAAACAGTTACAAGTCTTTAGTTAGAGGGTAAAGTGGTTGTAACAAGAAAGTTCAAGAAGCCCTAAAGTTAAGGAAATAGATTAGTTGGAAAAATTATAAATACACCTCAAGAAGTCACTCATAAGTACATTCACACAAGTTTATTTTGAATATCTTCTATGTGAGCAAGTGATCTATTGTTAAATATGAGATGACAATTTTTAAAGTAGTGAAGGTGGAATTTTCAAGATTGCGGATGAGAGAAAGGGTTTTTCTTTAAAAAAACCCTAGTTTAGTTGACCCCTGTGGGTCAAGCTACTAGTGTCCCGCGAGGCACCCCCGGGGTTTACCTAGTGTCTTTCATGCGAGGCCCCACGTGATATTAGGCATATGTCCAGTGAGGCTAAGTCATATTTAAGGATGTTTGGATCAGGTTGCCTTAAGGTTTGATGGTACAACATGGTTGTTACAAGATCTAAGATGGTATGCTTCAGGTTTCATGAGTAAAGGTATGTATTTTATGTGTTTGTTTGAGACTTGGTTTATGGATGGTATGACATGTGCTTAAGGCATGTCTTGGAGACCCTTGTGGTACATGGTTGCATGTTGTTGAGGTTCATATCTTGGTGATATTGATACATGCTTGATACATACTCTTGGTATTTATTTCATGGATGTTATGGTTCATTGTTAGAGGCACATATTTGTGATATTGGAATATATTTGAGGCATACCTTATGGTACATGGAATAATACATGCTTGAGAAACATTTTGGCACATGGTTTGGATACTTGATGTTGGGGCATATGCTTGGTATGATCTGTGTGAGTGGATTGGGTTGATATATCAGAGACAGAGATGGGGACAGTGATGGGTTATAGTTTGATGCATGTGATAGTACATATGTTGGTACACATTTGATGCATGGTTTATGATCAGTTACAGGTTGATGAGATAATGGCAGTTACAGGTTGATGATCAGTTACAGGTTTATGTGACAGTGATAATGACAGGTTGGATGACAAGTTGATTACAGGTTGATTATCAAAGGCAGTGACAATATCAATGGTAGTGACAGTTTGTGTCTACACTTATATTTCAGGGCGAAAGGACATGGCAAGGAAAGGGGTTCATAGCGTCCTTCTGGTTGGTGCCAGAAAACTTAGGGAGTTGGAGCTTCCTTCAGGTTGTGTTGGGGTCCAATAATCATAGGTGATTTTATTCTTCAGATATCTATTTGACATTTCTCTTGTGATGAAGACATTTGTCTTGCTGGGCTGGGTTAATTTCACTTCTCCCTCCATCCATTTCGCCCGATCCTTCATCACCCTGTTGCACCATTCATTCCCTCACCCTCCATTTCTTCACCCCTCCGCCAATTTTGTCCCAGCATGAATAAACACACTTGGGATAAAAAACAATAGGTAAATAATAAATGGTTAGTGGCATTTTTTTAATACTAATTAGCATAGTAAATTTAATTTAATTAGGTTAGTGTAATAATATATTAGAATTAAACATTAATTAAAAATTAAACAAAACAATATAAAACAATAAAACAAATAAAAATGCATATAATAAATAAAACATATAACTATAAAACAAATAATTAAAAACAAAAACAAATTAATTAAATAGTTTATCCTAAGTTCTAAACATGCACCTTTCCCCATATCCCGGACCCCCCGCCCCCCCCTATGTCACTCAACCAAAAGGAGGGTCTGGGAAAAGTGGTTTTCCCCTGGACACATGTCACCACCAGGTTATGGCAGACCCCCCCACCCTAATACCACTTAACACCCTAGGGGGGTCCGGAATACCACCTTCCCCTCCAAAAACCACCTTCCCCCAAAATCAAAAACCGTTTTTTGCACAGTGTGACTAGTTGTCTTCCGAGAGCGTTTCAGGGAAAACCAGAAGGAATTTTGAAAAATCGAGAGAGGTTTTTCTCCGAAACATGATGAAGAACAAAAATTTCTTCCATGTTTTACATAGGCATCGCAAGTTGGGATAATCAAATCCATCTCTGAGCCTTATTTTCCAGGCCTCCATTTTTCCTGTTTTGGTCATGATCTTGCGACAACAGTTTTGGAGATATGGAGATGAATTTGGAAAAACCGAAAGAGGTTTTTTCTCAGGAAAGGCTCATATACAATAACCTATTTAATTTTTCACAAATAGGTAATATTTTGGGAGATAAAAGCGTCTTATTTGACCCCAAATTTAAGCAGTTTGGCCCATCTTTCATGGCAGATAGTTCAAAATTTTCAGGGATTTGCTTCTATCTTTGGCCAGGTTGTTGATTTCGACCTCTTGAGCCTAGGGGAGATTATTTTATATAATTTTTTGTAATTTAAATGTGTTAACGGGTGTAGGTTAGTGTGGATTTTGAGAAGAAGAAGACCAACATTGTAATGTAGCTCACTGTGAGCATGTTTTCATTTTCGAAATAATATAGTGTTATGTTGCAGGATTCTTGTGATTAATTTGACTGGTGATGTGCATATCTCATTAGTAAATATGTTTTCTCTGTTTACATACATGTTCTCTCGCTGAATTATTTGCAGGAGTTATAAAACAGAATTTGTTGCAAGATACACTATGTTTTGACTGTGAATAATTTCCATGTTTTCATCTGATTTTCAAATGAAGAATTCTCAATTGTTCTTCAGTTTAATTGACTTATTGCTTTTTCTTCTGTCCCATTTCATTTAAATAAAATAAATAAATTGATTTTTCTACCTTTCCTTGCAAGATTAGCCTGTTGAAAATGGATTTTGATTATTTTGTTGTTGTGACTCCATATCCCAATGGTTCCTCTTCTCTGCCCCTACTCAATTCTTTAAATAAAAACCTCTGTACAATAATAACTAGCCTAAAATCGATTATAAACAAATCTAGATCATACAGAGAGAGCCCTCTCTGAGTCTTGGGGGGATATATCCAGGACTCCGAGTGATTTGATGTTACTTCTGTGATTGCCTCCATGGCCTTGGGTAAATTACAGAGTGCTAACATAGTGGTGACCATACTGGGGAATGTTCCTCAGAAATCATATCAAGTTCTAGATCTGATTACTAATGGTGGACAGTGATTAGACACAAGAAGGATGAATCATCCACCTGGTGACTCCAATCAACTCCAAATTAGCTCCAATTCAAAGACTCCACTGGAGGAAGAACCTGAAACATGACCATACCATCTGAAAAGATCAGGTATTTAAGTTGGAATTTTATCTAAGATATGATAGGTTTTATTTTTAATTATATATTCCCTTCTCATGATCCTGATCCAGATGATACTGCCAAAATTTATGAAGAGCATGTTCAACTTGATGAGCCTCAAGAGGTTAAGCCTAGTGTTACGATCCTTGTACATACTCCTACAGCTGTAAAAATCCGAGATATATACAAGCCTCTTGTCTTACCTCCCATACTCCATGATTTCCCTGCCAATTACTTCAAATATCTCCCCAAATTTGACGGAGAATATGGCTACATCACTACTGAGAAACACATTCAAGGTTTTGAAAATTATCTTCATACTTTTTAGGTGGAAGAGGATGATGTCTGCATTATTATTTTTTTTCTTTTCTTTGCAAAGTAGAGCTAAGAAATGGTATAAATATCTGCCAACTGCAAGCATCAGTGATCTCAATCAGTTTGTGAAAGTTTTCTTGGATCAATGGGTGATCAAGAGGAATCCCTTCCTCATTTTGGAAGAATATAATCACTTGAAAAGACAGCCAGGAGAAACAGTGCAACATTTTTTAGCTAGATTCAATCAAGTCTACCATTCAATGCATGTTGATATAAAACCTCCTCATGATTTAGCTCTCTTGCACTATCCAGATGCCTTTGATCTAGAAATGGCATTTTAGTTGAGGGAAAGAAACACCACAACATTAAAAGAAATGAAAGATAGTGGATTAAGTGTGGAAGCCCATTTGTTGATCAAAAGATAAAAGTTGGAGGTAGAAGACATAAAGAACAAAGAAAAGGAGCATATGACATCCTTAGAGGTGAAGCTAGACATTCTATCAAGTACAATGGAAGAAATGTTGCACAGGATTATCATAAGAGAAAAACCTGTTGCTCAAAGACACCATGTTCTGTTAGTTGTAGAGCAAGAAAGGGTCATCGTGCCCATGACTTTTGCAGCTCACCCTTGGTATCATAAACCAGAAAATGAGTACTTTATGTATTCAATTCACAACTCAATCAAATATGAGACTCAAACTCAACTTGCATAGGAACAACGAGCTGATATGATGTGCATGTTTGATGACATTTCTTACCTGGATAATCTACCCAAGTATGATCAATATGATGATGATTATGTGGTTGAGATAGATGTTGACTTTTCAAAGAAACCAATGGCATGCTTTTGGGTGAAGGAAGCTAAGTTACAGATCAAATATGGCAATCATCCTTTGCACAACAATTATGACAACAAGGAGGAAAATGCAGCAAATCTTAGAGTAAGTGAAAGATCTATGCCTTTATGTTTCTCTTCATTTCAAATTCTGAGAGAAAATCATAAGCAAACTGTCAATAGTAGGGATGGAGAATGTTCTGATGAATCAGTGGGAAATGTCATTGATGACATACAAGTTGTTCTTGATCCAAATTTACAGCCCCTGAGTTACATTGATCTTCAAACAGAAGATGAATTAATGCATTATAACTCTATACCATTAACCTTCAATTCATTTCATTTTTTGAAGAAAAATTTTAATCGTGTCATGGATGATAAGCACACAGAAAATCAAGAATTTGTATTGGAACCAATAAAACAATCATCTCAGTCCATGCAAGATCCAATAGCTGATGTGTTGGATGACTTGTGTTGTCAAAGTCATGGTTCATTTGCCAGTTATGGACTTGAAAACGTTTATGATATAGACATGATTAGGCAATCTCTTTCATGGTTTGTTTCAGCAGAAAATTTGCAACCATATTAGGAATTGTATAATGATGTAAAAATCATATGTGTCATACCCAATTATGACCACAAATTTGCTGAAAATCAAGGGATAGGTCTTGTCTTTCATGATCCTATAACTATCTATATGGAGGAGCTTTTCACTTCAGAATGCCAATTGATTTCCAGTGCCTCTTTAGTTTTTCATATATCTAAAGCTCTATGTTATGAAGATCATGCTAAAAATCAATTCCTAGTTCCCTTACAAGCTCTAACTCTGAGTTTTTTCAAAAACAATGAAAGAGATAAGGTATGGGATCAAATCTTTTATTAGTTATATTGGATATTTTATATCCCCTGAAACCAAGCATTCAATGTTAGAATAGGATTGTACATAAATAAGCTTACAAGGTAAGCATCTTTTCAGCAGTCAGTTTTGCAGTGTGCAAATAGGCTCAGGGTAGTGAGCACTTCTACAACATTTTTTCAGTTCAGTTCAGATTTTGGTATACAGATCATTTTTCTGCTTAAGGTTTGGTCACAGAGGATCAGAACAGATGCAGGTTGCAAAATAAAGTTTTGAGATCACCCCAATGGATAAGGCAGGTGTCTGCCTATTTAGATATTTGTGGTTCTTGACATATCCTGGGGAGTTTTCATCCCCCATTGGAGCCTATGTTGGGGTCCTATAATCATAGGTGATTTGATTCTTCAACTATCTATTTGACATTGCTCTTGTGATGAAGTCATATGGCTTGCTGGGCTCGATTAATTTCACTTCTCCCTCCATCCATTTCACCCAATATTTCATCACCCTGTTGCACCCTTCATTCCCTCACCCTCCATTTCTTCACCCTTACGCTAATTTTGTCTCTGCATGAATAAACACGCTTAGGCTAAAAATAATATGTAAATAATAAATGGTTAGTGGCATTTTTTTAATACTAATTAGCATAGTAAATTTAATTTAATTAGGTTAGTGTGTTTAGGTAAAAATGAGGTTAGTGTAATAATATATTAGAATTAAACATTAATAAAAAATTAAACAAAACAATATAAAACAATAAAACAAATAAAAATGCATATAATAAATAAAACATATAAATATAAAACAAATAAGAAAAAGAAAAAATAAAATAAAAAAACAAATAAGAAAAACAAAAACAAATTAATTAAAAAAAATTTCCTAAGTTATAAACCCGCACCTTTCCCCATATCCCCAACCCTCCCCCCCTAATACCAATTACCACCCTAGGGGGGTCCGGAATACCACCTTCCCCTCCAAAAACCACCTTCCCCCAAAATCAAAAACCATTTTTTGCACAGTTTGACCACTTGTCTTCCGAGAGCGCTTCCAGGAAAACCAAAAGGAATTTTGAAAAACCGTGAGAGGTTTTTTTCCACAATGGGATGAAGAAAAATAACCTCTCCCATATTTTACACAGGTGTCATAATTCGGGAGAATCAAAGCCATATCTGAGCCCTATTTTTATGGATTCCACTTTTCCTATTTTGGTCATGATCTTGTGACATCTGTTTTGGAGAGTTGGAGATGAATTTGGAAAAACCGAAAGAGTTTTTTCTTAGGACATGCTCGTATACAATAACATCTTTCAGTTTTCACAAAAATGTCATATTTTGGGAGATAAAAGCGTCTGAGTTGACCCCCATTTTCAACAGTTCGACCCATCTTTCATGGCAGACAGTTAAAATTTTTCAAGGATTTGATTCTATCTTTGGCCAGGTTGTTGATTTCGACCTCCTAATCCTGGGGGAGATTCTTTTCTATAATTTTTTGTAATTTAAATGTGTTAATGGGTGTAGGTTAGTGTGGGATTTTGAAAAGAAGAAGATCGGCATTGTAATGTAGCTCACTGTGAGCATGTTTTTATTTTCCAAATAATACAGTGCTATGTTGCAGGATTCTTGTGATTAATTTGACTGGTGATGTGCATCTCTCATTAGTAAATGTGTTTTCTCTATTTACATACATGTTCTCTCTCTTAATTATTTGCAGGAGTTATAAAACAGAATTTGTTGCAAGATACACTATCTTTTGACTGTGAATAATTTCCATGTTTTCATCTAATTTTTAGCTGAACAATTCTCAATTTCTCTTCAGCTTAATTGACTTCTTTCTTTTTCTTATGTCCCATTTCATTTAAATCAAAAAAATCCAGTGAGTTGTCTACCTTTCCCTGCAAGATTAGCCTGTTGAAAATGGATTTTGATTATTTTGTTGTTGTGAGTCCATAGCCCAACGGTTCCTCTTCTCTGCCCCTACCCAATTCTTTAAATCAAAACCTATGTACAGTAATAACTAGCCTAAAATCGATTATAAACAAATCTATATCAGATAGAGAGAGCCCTCTCTGAGTCTTGGAGGGATAGATCCAAGACTCCAAGTGGTTTGATGTTACCTATGTCATTGCCTCCACAGCCTTGCGCAAATTACAGAGTGCTAACAGGTTGGTGCCTGTAAATCAAGGAGTTGGAGCCTCCTTCCAATTGTAGCTGGAGAATTTAGGGAGTTGGAGCTTCCTTCAAGTTGGTGCTTGTAAATCAAGGGGTTGGTTGCTCCTTCCATTTGGTGCTAGAGAATTTGGAATTTAGTGCTTCCTATGAATGTAGTCTTTGACATATAAGAAATCATTTTGTGGTTTTCTCTCATTTGGGTTTCCATGTAAATTCCGGTGTACTATGTATATGTGGTTATTTGTTTGTGCATTGTTGATTGATATTGCTCATGATATATTAATGATATATTGTTGACAAAATTAATGATTACATGTTCTGATTAAAACGTGGTAAAATATTGCATAATATTGATTCACCCCCCTTCTCAGTATTCCAACACCTATTTATTCTACAATACTCTTTTTCCTTCAGGAAATTGAACCAAGTCTCAAGTATGGTTATTTACCAAGGAATCCATTTCCTCTTTCATGCCTTACTCCCACTTTTTTTTAGTGTCTACCTGCATTTGATCTTCATAAATTCCTGGTTCACCAGAATCAGTCAACAATAAATAATACAATGAAGGTGAGTATCGTTTAGGGGATCTACTTAACTTGGTAGATCTTATAACAACACTTGCATGATTTTGAGGTGAATGTTGCTCCTATTGTTGTACATTTTGATTTTCTAGTACCTTTGGAATTTCATTTTCTTTGATTTCATCAAGCATTGTGTATTATGTGTTTTCTTTTTCTTATTTATTTCCCTACAACTGATCTATGTACATGACCTTTTCATTGAATACCATATCTCTAATCCTATTGATTTTATGATTTTCATAATTCCATAAGCGATAACCAAAATCATTAACAATGTATCCAATAAATGTACACTTCTTGGATTTTACCTCAAGCTTTGTTCTATTTTCTTTATCAATATGGGCAAATGCTTCAAAACCAAATGTCTTCATAAATGAGTAGTTTACCTTTTTACCTGTCCATGCCTCCTATGGAATGCCACCATCCAATGAGCTTGAAGGTCCTCTACTTATTAAGTAAATAGTAGTAACTACGACATCTTCCCAAAATTGTAAGGGCATCCCTACATGCAATCTCATACTCCTTGCACGCTCCATGATTGTCATGTTCATCCTTTCTAACACACCATTTTCTTGTGGTGTTCCTAGAATTGTCTTCTCTCTATGAATTCCTTGGTATGAATAGTAATCATAAAACTCCTTGTTGCAGTATTCACCTCCATTTTCTGATATGAGACACTTCAAACTTTTTCCTGTCTCATTTTCAACCAAATCTTTCCATTTCTTAAAAGTATCAAAAACATCAGAAATTTTTTGAATGCAATAAACCCAAGTTTTTTTGGTTGCATCATCAATAAAAGTAGCATAATAACGAGAGCCACCAAGAGATGATACATGAGTTGGTCCCTATACATTGTTATGCACAAGATCTAACTTTTCACTCTTCTTTCCTTTCTGACTCTAAGAAAACTGACTATCTTCTATTTTTCATAAACACCATGCTCACAAAAATATGAATCAACTTGTTTAAGATATGGCAACAAATTCCTTTTGTGAAGTATATGCATCCCCTTCTAAGTCATGTGTCCAATCCTGTGATGCCACAGTTTTGTATCCACTCATGTAAAAGTTAAAGAGATAGAAGAATCAACATTACCAGTACATAAATACAATGTACCTATTGTCTCTCATTTATCCATTACCAATGATCTTTTAGTGACCTTCCACACCTTATCTACAAATGTAGTTATACAACCTTCACTTTCCAACTTCCCTGTTGAAATTATATTTCTTCTCAGATCTCGTATATGTCTCACCTTTGTCAGTAACCACTGTCTTCCATTCTGTTGCTTTATTTGTAATCTTACCCATTCCAACAATTTGACATGGTTCATCATCACCCAATTAAACCTCTCCAAATTCACTTTGAACATAATCTTGAAAATATTTCTTATGGGGTGTGGCATCAAATGAAGCCCCTGAATCTACTACCCAATATTCAATAATATTATCTAAAGAAAGAATCAAAGCATCTTGTAACACATCACCTATTACATTTTCTTTTTTAATTTTTCTCTTGTTGTCCATCTCTTTGTTTCTTTCGAGTTCTGCAGTCTTTCCTCGTACGTCCTTTCCTCCCACAATTCTTGCATTATATCTTTCCTATTATAGATTTGGATCTACCCTTCCTACAATTCCCGTAGTTCCCTGAGCTATTTCATCTTTCCTTTTGTCTTCCCCTATTTTCCAAGGTAAATGCATTACCTGATGTCTCACCTGTGCTTTAATGTTGCATTTCCTCACTGAGGATAACACTAACACCATCATCAAATTTCTGAGTGTTTGAACCAGAGACAAAGATACTTACAACCATGACTAATTTGTTCCATCTTTCTAGAAATGAGCACAAAATTAGAAGATCCCTAACCTCATCATCAAATTCCACTCCTATAGAACTTAGCTAATTAGTAACCGTATTAAATTCATTTAAATGGTCAGAAACAGACCCGCCTTCTGACATCTTCATATTAAATAATCGCTTCATTAGAAATACCTTATTAGAGGCCGAGGGTTTTTCATATAGTTTAGCCAATTTCTTCATCATATCCTTCGTTGTCGTTCTTTTGAAATATTGAAATCCATCGACGCTTCCAGGAACAACTATGTCATTCCTAATGTCTTTTTGTCATGAACCTCTCATTCCTCATCCTACATACTCACCGACTGCTTTGATTTTCTGCCCAATGGTAGGAAAAGATCCTTCTGAAATAGGTAGTCTTCCATTTGCATCTTCCATAACTGGTAGTTTTGGCCATTAAATTTTTCAACCCTAAACTTTCCTACTTTCGCCATTGCCCCCACTCAAACCAGGAACCCTTTTTTCCTTCGAGCTACCTTTCGCTATGATACCAATTTTTAGAAAAATAGGATCGCAGAGCAATAAAATAAAACACAAAATATACACAATACAATAAAGACACATATATACGTGGTTCACCCAATGTGGGCTACATCCACTAGAGAAATTGTCAGGTCCTTCCTTTTTATTATCTAGCAAATGAAGGGATACAACCTACAACACACTCCTTGTAACTTCCTCTTATTTCTCTCACAGTATCCTCTCTCAGAATACAATATTCACTCTCACACATATAACTGCAATAAAATTTCTCATAAAAGAGGGTTGTCGTCTATGGTAAAAAAACCCTAAAATAATGTCTATCATCATATCTGCGACCTTATAATGAACGGTCCAGATTGACAACAAAATTACAATATTTTACAAGGGGCATTGCCCCCCCTGTACCCCCCTAGCTCAAAATGTGGGAGGGAAACCCCCCCACACCACCCTGTCAGGAAATGGGGTCCAAACATGACCGAAACAAGACATATGAATGAGGAATATAATCATGCTCCAACACCAACTTATTTTTCTTTATGTCCTTCTTGTGGTTCTTTGGGTTCAGTTCTAGATGTAGTTTCCATAATTTCTCCTCGGTGTGGCAATAAATGTTGCAATAATTGCAATGGTTGTTGGGATCTTTACTCTGTTGTGTAGTGGTTGTTTTCTTCTTATCTTTTCCCCCTTTCCACTTCTTCTTCCCCTCCTTGGAATCTTTATGGTGCTCTTTTTGCTTTGAACCATTTGGTTGCCCCTTCTTTTGGCCTATGTTTTCTAGGTATTGTGTCTATACACATGCCTCATCCACCATCCTTCTCTTGAAGAGCATCACCTTATTTCGTAGATGATCGTGTAAAACCCCCAAATACTTGAGGAGTACATCCAGTTTCTTGGGAGAGATACCCAACATTATGGCCATCTTTTTGAATTCAATGGTGTACTCCTATACACTATGCCCCTACCTTTGCATGAAGTAGTGCCACCAGATCCATTGGTCCTCTACATACCCGGTAGGGTAAAATTGGGAGTTAATGAGGGTTTTGAAGTCCTCCCACTTAGTTACTAGCAGATCACCCTCCAGCCTAATTTTTTTTTTATGTCCTTCCCACCAGGTTAAAGCATGGCCCTCTAACTTCAATCTAGCAAATGAAATCTTCTACTCTTCATCTATGTGGTGAATGTTAAAATAAACTACAGTTGTTGCAACCAATGATTCATTTTTAATATATTGATATCACCTTGGTATGGATTTGTGTCCACTTTTGCTTCCATCTTGAATAGGGATTATGAAGGGTTCACGGCACTCAAACTTAGTTTCTCTTTCTACGACTCCTTTCCTCAGTCTTCCTGGTCTTCTGATCTCTTCTCTGAGTTAGAGACTCCATCATCTCTAAATAGTAGGAGCTTTCTTGCTAGAGCCGCCATGAGGAGGTTCATATTAAGACTAATGTCAACAAATTGTGCTTCCAACCTCTCAAATATCTCTTCTGTTGGATCTTGAGGGTTATTATGAACAGACTTGTCTTCCCTGGATAGGGTTTCTGTGACTTCTCCTTAAGCCGATTCTTGGATCCTGCAACTTCCCACAAATACCCAAAAGAAAAACTTTTTTTGATACCAATATGAACTGTAAATTGTCGTGGATATTCCATTGGAACAGTTTGTCACAACATATCTAATAAAATACTGAAATATTTACTACTAAGGTTAATTTCCTTTAGATCTCTAGAATATTTAGTTACTGATAAAATAGATAAAATGCAGAAAAATAGAGAACAGTAAAACACATTCACACCATCCACAAATAAACACAAAATATGAC
>ML823316.1:101206-111463 GCA_009831015.1 Picea engelmannii | reverse complement strand
GTTGTTATAAATTTTTGTTGCTTCATCTTTTATATCAGCTTATTGCTTTTATTCAAAGTCCAAGGTTTTATGAAGCACTAATATCAATTGGTACGTGAAGATAGTGTTTTCTTGTTGTCTTGTTCTAGGAAGGTACACTTAAGAAAATATTTGATTCATCTTATTAGAATCTTTGGGACTGTTGGTCCTAAAGTCTGCACCTGACTATTAAAGGGAAAAGCTATGCCACCTCAAGTTTAGAATGGTTGGTTTTTAATTGTTTTGGTAATTTAGAGGGTTGGTTTTACCAAGACAAGAGAATGGTTGGGTTGGAAAAATGATAAGGATGAGGGTCCTCCTTGGCTGGTGGCACACTAGTGACAGTCAAGTGAAATAATAGAGGTAAGAAAAACAAAGGGAAACAACAAACCACTCAATGAATAATCTTTTGCAAGAAGTTTAATACTTAAAATATCATTTCAAGACATTAAACATGTATCAAAACACAATTACTCCCATAGGTTGCAATAAAAAAAAATCTTCATCAAAGCATAGTTGTTATCACGGGTTTCATATTAATAAAGACAAGTTATACAATAGCTAAAGGAAAATAAATGTACTTCACAAAAATCAAAACTGTATTCAAGATAAGAAACACATATGAATTTGGACACGAACACACTATCATCAATAATATATTCACCAGGTAAAAAGATTTAGTCCATGCGCAAAATTGGTCCAACCAGTTGTTTTATTGATCTCCTTTCCCAAAAAACTCCACCCTTCTAACATACAAAATATGTTTATTTATCACAGGTGTGGATGCCCTCGACCAGTGTGGAACTGAGGCTTATCTCTACACCTTGGATGTAAAACATCTTATTAACTTAAGTAAAACACATTGTTGGAGTATGTTAATGAATACTACAACCTTGAATTAACAAAAAATAGTGGTTCTTATCACACATAGAAAACCACTTTTTATGTCTTACACTAAAATATTCTTGCAATTAAATAACTAAAAACCACTACTAGCAATGAAACTGGACTAATGCATGCGCTGAAATGAACTGAGATCTGACAGAAATGACCAAGAGTGACAGAACTAAGTTTTGTATCGATCATGGCATGCATGCGTGTTGTTGGAGGCTAATGGAGACAACTGGAAGTGTGGCCATGTATTTTCCCCACTTATCTTTTTTAGGACATAAGCAAATCATGTTGCTCTTTTCTGGATTTTGGACGTGTATTTTCCTTATTTCTAGTTTGGTGACCCCTTTTAAACCTTTAACCTTCATCATTTCAGAACTTTGAGACTCCGACTCTTTGGGGTTCAGGAGCTTCTGAGTGCAAAGTATGAACATTTCCCAGATGGTCGAACTCTCAGAGTGACGTGGTGACCTGACGTCATATCATCGATGTCTCATGAAAGGAGAGGGACATGTTTCACCTGGAAATAGTGTGGATGATGCAATCAAAGGGCCTGAGATGAGCACCACATGTCATGATTGATGAGTGCCACATGTATTCGACACTTCTGCACTGTGGAGCTCTAGAAAATTGGGCTTTTTCTACATCTAAATCTCCTGGAGTGCTAATCTCATAAAGTGACTAAGCTGTGCTTATATTAGACCTATTAACCTGAGATTAATACTTTAATCATTAAAGGAATTCAAGAGTTCAGAACTTCGGGAGACCTATAGTGATTCATTTGAAAACCTTCCAAAGTAGTATGGGCCTGAAGTGACGTGGTAGTGAGGGTCCACTCCGACACTTTGGGGCTTCGAAACTATGGAACTTCGGGAGTTTTGTATTTTGAAGCATGAAAATTTCCCAGAGTGACTTTCTCTCGGATTCATTAACTCGCATTTACTGTTAATTAGACTGTGATTACTTTAACCATCAATTTTAATGACTTCAGGACTTCAAAAGTCCATCTCTTCGGCGATTTAGGCCTATGTTGAGTTGAAAAACTCCCGGAGTAGTATGGGCCCGGAGTGACATGGCAGTGAGGGCCCACTCCGACACTTCGAGGCTCCAGAACTTCAGCACTTTGCTACTTTAGGGCTCCGGAACTTCAGAGATCTATGCTTTTCATTAAACCTTGCGCGATGTTGAAAACCCCAAAAGCACAAAAACTGTCGATCTGAGTGGGATGTTGGATCTCCATCGTTGCAATTTTAACCTGTCTTTTCCCACTATTTGATCCCGAAATTGACTAATTTTGAATTCCTTTGTTTTGTTCATGGATGTTTCCTATGTGTACAAAAAGGCTTGGTCGACCTACTGTGAGCTCAATCAATGGAAAACATGATGACAAGAATTATGAACCAAATCATGACATGTAATTATCCTTCAAGAAAAACAGAAACAAAATGCGTGAAGACTCAATCCAAAAAGAAACGATAAAAAACCAAGTCACTTAGTAATGGGAAATCGACTTCACCAACCATAAGGGGAAAAAATTGATGAAGGCATAGGAAAATGAGAGAGGAGGGGAAGGGGTGCAGACCTAGGTTACAACATTGGCTCCAATCGAGGATAACACTTCCCTATGAGGTGCTAATAACATCAGATCATGTGCCTTAGAATTAAATAACTTCTCTTACCTCTACTTCCTCTTGTAAGTCGTGTATCTCTGTCACTGCCTCTTAGCCAATGCATCTTATTGAATCCAAAATTGCAGCTACACCCGAGTGCCTTTTTTGGAATATGGAGTCTTTATTCACACACAAATAACTAATCAAATGTACAAAATAAAAGGAAAGCATCTATGGTACAAGAGGGACCTTCCCTCATCCTTAAATAAAATAATGTTTCAAGAAGCACCCATTTACTGGGCCTCCGAAGATTTCTTCATCATCAAGATTATGAAAGATAAATGTGTTATTGTGAAGAACCTCAACCACCTTAAAAGGGTCAAACCAAAGGTTATCGAACTTATAGTGCTTGAACTTGTCATCCCTTTTGGCATCCCAACTCAAGACTAGGTCACCTTCTTGAAAGACCTTGTTCTTGGTTTTCTTTTCAAACATTGATTTGATCTTGCTCTTGTATGCTTCAGTCTTCTGATCCAGTGCTTCTCTCTTTTGTTGAACTTCTATAATCTAGAAGATTCTCCTTTGGATGCCATTTGGCTCCTTGATTTCTTCCTGTAAGAATTTTAGGAATGGTATACCAAGCTGGGTGTGAAAGACAGTGTCTACGCCATAGACAATATGAAATTGCAAGGTTCCCAAAGACTTCTTGGTGCTTATTTTGTCATCCCCCGGAGAATATTTGGGTTTAGAGTCCCAAGATTTCTTGTTTTCGGTTAACAAATTATTGATAATCCTGATGAGAGTTTTGTTTGATGACTTTGCCAAACCATTCCCCCAAGGGTAGTAGCACATGGAATGTGTCAAGGGAATGTTATGACTTCCACAGAAATGAATCATGGCTTTGTACTTGAATGCTTGGGAAGAATCTGTTATAAGCTTGTTGGGGTAGTCGAATCTAGCGAAAATATTGGTTTCCAGGAAATTCATGATCACCTTGTCAGTGGCATTCCTAGTAGGAACAACCTCGATCCACTTTGTGAAATAGTCAGTGGAATTCATAATCCACTTGTGTTTCCCACTGGAGAGTGGATTTATCTCACCTATGAAGTCTAACCCCCATTGATGAAACAAACCACTGGAAGTGATAGGTTTTAGGGGTAGTGATAGTAAGTTTTGTTTTGCTGCAAATTTCTGACATTCATTGTAGGCCCTAACAGTAGTAAATACATCAGGGAAAAGGGTGGGCCATTAGTACCTTGCCCTTAGGATATTGAGAGTTGTGGCCTTCTAATGTTGTTTTCCTCCACATACTCCTCTATGAATTTCTATTGTGACTTGTTTGGATTCATTTTCATCAAGGAATTTTAACCGGATGCCAGCAGGATCCCTCCAATACCAGTTCTGTTTTGAAATGCATAGTTTGATAGCCTTCAATTTTAGAGACGTGGCCTTTGTCTTCTTCACATATGGTGGACATTCAAGATGCTCTACAAAATAAATGATGTTTCTATACCAAGGGGAAGCAGAGTAATTTTCAAATACCTGCATGTTGTCTTGTCAAGGCCGTATGATGGGTGCATTTGATTGGGTGTATATTTGATGAAATTATAGCGCCTTACCGTTACCGGACTAATTAGTAAGTGTGGAAACAAACAAATCTCCCTAAATCCCATAGGAAGTTAGAACAAAACAAGACAAAATACACACTTCACCTTAGACTTCATGGTGATATAAACTAGTTTAGAGAAGTACAAGTGACATACCTTTTAAACAATGCTTTATCCTTGCTAGTATCATCCTCGTAGCTCCTTCTTTGAGTTTGCAGAATGGTGAAACTGTTTTAAGAATCACACAACAACAAAGAGAGAGAGAAAATATATATATATTCCAATGAATTCTATGTATAAGATCAAGAAGTTATACAATAAAAGTTAAGACACCTTTATAGGGAAGAAATGTATTACTGCATTATATTAAATGGAAAGTGGAGAATACAACACATGCCTTGATGTTGTAATATCCTTTTCAATGGCTCTTTTATCCAACACACACACCTTTTCTCCAATGCCTTTGATGAAGAAGATGCACAATCTGACTTAGAGAACTAAAGAAAAGCTCTCAAGAATAATTTGTAGTAGAACTCTTCATGCATATGCAAGCCCTTGCAAACCTTAGCCTTTTCCATAAGATATCCCTCTTTATATAGGATGAAAGAGAGATGGATGAGGGGATTAGGATGATCCCACTAAATCAGAGAAGAGAGTAATATCCAAACCGATTGGAGGCCACCTCATCTTCTAGATGATTCCCTTCTAGAACATTCATGAATTTTGACTTTTCCTTTTCTTAAGCATTGTCACACCCTATGAACAGGAAACCTGCGACGACGTCGTAGCCCAGTTTTAGTGAAGAGTGTGATGATCAGGAATTGTTGCACCCCATGCATATAGCAGGGTGCGACAAACTTCCTTGTTATGGATTTTGAAAGAGGAAAATAAAACAACTTTTCTCATGGAGAAATTCTCTTTCAATATTTTCAGGGAACATGAGCACATGTTGTTAGTTGATCACTGAGGTGAACAAAATAATCTGTAACACTTACAATTTGATTCAGATAACAACTTGGAAAGTCCTTGTCCCTTGATCAACTTGGTGGGTTTTATGTGCAAGTCGTACTCCAATAGTTTGACAATCCAATTCCCTTTTTTCCCCTCACTGTCTGGTTGGACCATAATCTCTTTGACATTATTGCTAGGAACAAAGTTTGTTATGATAAACTGTAACACATATACCCTGAAGGCCTTGAGTTCTTTGATCAATGCATAAGACTACTTTTCTAATATATCGTACTTCAACTCATCATCTTGGAGATCTTTTCTAAAAAATGTTATGGGTTGTTCATGCCCTTCTCCATTTTTCTGCAATAGTACAAAAACAATGGTCTCCTCAGAATAGAAAGAGAAGATGAATAAATATTTTGCATAGTCATGGTTGGCTAATACAGGGGATTCAACTAAATCCCTCTTGATCCTTTGGAATGTTTATTTTTCCTCTAGTGACCATTTTATCACAACATATTTCTTCAACATTTTAGTGATGGTATTCAGGATTTTGGCAAAATTTGGCACAAAGCGCATTAGGAAGTTTATCTTCCTAATGAAATACTAGATAGCCTTTTTATTTCTGTGGATTTCAATCTCTTGAATGGAACAAACTCAATTCAGATCAATTTTATGCCTCCTACCGATATCATGTGGTCCAGGAGCTTCCCTTCTGGCATGGAAAAGTGGGATTTCCTAGGATTCAGAGATATTTTGTATCTCATGTGTTTCCGAAAAACATTCTCCAGATGTTGCATATGTTCATCGTCATACTTGGAGAAAATGGTGATGTCATCCAAATATGTGACCATAAATTTGTCTTTTCCCCCCACAAAATCTATGTCCATAGCCCTCTGAAAGGTGGCCCCTACGTTCATCATCCCAAAAGGCATCTTGTCGTACATGAATGTTCCCCATAGAGTGGTGAATGTTGTTTTTTCCTTGTCCTCTTCACACACTGCTATCTGGTTATAACCAGAGTATCCATCTAACAAGGAAATCCTGTGGGCACCTACCACCCTCTGTAAAATATGATCCATCTTGGGGAGGGGGTAATTGTCTTTTAGAGAACACTTGTTGAGGTTTTGAAAATCAACACACAAGCGTATCTCCCCATTTTTATTTCTCACCGGTACCAAGTTGGCCACCCAGTTTCATTACCTCAATGGTACAATAATCCTTGCATCCAACATTCGTTTCATCTCTTTCTCGATTATGGACATCAGCATGGGATTAAATTGCCTAATCTTTTGTCTGAATGGATTGGAGCTAGCCTGTTGGACAACTAAGAGGGGGGGGGTGAATCATTTGTTACCGTGCTTAAACAATTATGCTTCTTTTATACTCTTTGCAGAAACACTGAATGATGATCACAATAATGCAGGGAAATAAACAATGGCACATTCAACATCAGTCACATATATGAGAAACATAGAGACAGATATTTCCCGAGGAAACCCATGCAGGGTAAAAACCCCTTTTTCTTTATATGATAAGTAATAGTTACATTCTTTACATTATCATACATATGAGCACCAATTCATAATGAGGCTACAACCTCATTTTTGCAATCTTCTACTTGCTGAGAGCACCAACTCTCTATTTTCTCTAACGCTCACTAGAAGGAAGCACCAACACCCTAGTTTCTCTAGCACCAACTAGAAGGAGGCAACAACTCCCTGAGTGTTTCCAGCACCAACTGGATGGAAGCACCAAATTCCAATCATACAGACACTGACCTGTATAACAGAGAACAAGAGTTCTCCCTTGCACCACCCTGGTTTCTCTGGATATAACCAGATGGAAGCTACAACTCCCTGTGTTCAAGCACCACTTGAACCTTTGAGGACAACAGTCCTCCCTAGCACCTCCCTTCCACCCTGAAATATAAATCTTTGCTACTAAAACTTGTTACAGTGATATAATGTTCAACAGTGGCTTACCAGACTCATCACTGTTCTGCTACATTTCATTGCTCTGTCTGCCTCATTACCTTCCTGCACACATGACTTGTGTTGTCTGTTCTTCTGCTCTTTATGCTCTGTGCACCATGTCCATTCACTGCAAAATTCCTCTTCTATTCAATTCAGCTGCTGCATTCTCCTCCTTCTTCACACATGAATCACCTTCAACAACAATAATCATAGCTACACCAACAACAACAACAACCGCATCTCATCTCTGTACTGTGTATTTATAGCTTTTGTGAACCTTGTGCATGCAATGTGTGCAATACCTCTACATACTCACACCGCACTGATATCCTCCACAACTCGAGTGCTCTGTCTAATCATCATCGTGACTCTTCACCTTCTTTGGCCATTTATCCACTCATTCAGCATCACTGTATGTTATGTTGAGATTCCTCAACCTCTCTGGCAGTTAAGACTCTTCGTCTTCTCTGTGATAGTCGAGATCACCTTCTCTGTTCCAGTTACAGGCTTCAATGCTCATCCAGTTGTCAATTGCCTCCACGAGCATTTTCATCCCTCCTGAAGATTCCCAGAGACTCTTCATATCCTCTTTCAATCACCTCGAAGTGTCTTCGAGTCCTCTGGAAGAAACCATCAGTGGTTTCTGGCAGTTACACTGTGACGTGCAATAGTAGCCCTCCGATATCCTTCAGTTTCATCGGCACCGTTGGATTATCTCTGAAGAATATTGTCGTGATTTATGTGTTTCTCACTTTCAGAATTCAGAGATTCTGTGATGAGGAATCTTGACTCTTCATGTCATGAGTTATGAAACTCTGAAACAAAGATTTTCTGCGCTAACTCCTTCCTCAATATGACCAAGGTCATGACCAAGTGCTTATGCATAAAGTGCTTTTCACAAATTTTCATTTCATGAATCTGGAGATGAGGCATCTCGAATCTCCAAGTCACGATCCCCGAAACCTCGAAATGGATCTTATCTGAACTGACTCCTTCCCTTCTCGTGACCATCGACGGTGACCATAGGCTGTGCCAAAAAGGCGCTTCATATTTCGCAACTTCATTGAGTCTGATCGATGGTTGAAATCCCCATAGATCCGACGGTAGAGATCTTATCGGGATCTCGCATCTTGTTGTTCCTTAGATGGAGGTTCTCATCACTCCAAGTCGCGATAGGCAAAGCTCCAAGATGGAGCTGGATCAACGATTTAGAATCCTTGTGTATTGACGATCCAGATCTCTTCGTGAATTCGCATCTCGCGGTTCCTTAGATGGAGGTTCTTGTCACTCTAAGTCACGATAGGCGAAGCTCCAAGATGGATCTTATATCAATGGTCCAGAACCCTTGGTGATCTGACGGTCCAGATCTTATCGTGAGTTCGCATCTCACGATTCCTGTGATGGAGGTTCTCGTCACTCCAAGTTGCGATAGGTGAGACTCCGAGATGGAGTCGGATCAATGGTCCAGATCAAACCTTGATTTGATTGTTGAGAATGTTTCGCGATTTCACATATCGTGAATTTGAGAGGTTAGGGAACCCTGTTCCTTTGACTTTCCAGTCAGCGACATAACGATCTTTCGCCACGTGTCCTATGGACCCAATGGTTCAGATCTTGTTGTGATTTTGACACTTCATAGGCCTTCTTCATGCTTGATCAACGTTCAACAATCCTTGGTGATCTAATGGTCAAGATCTTTTCGCGATTTCACATTTCACGATTTCGACATTCCTGTGGTATTGTTTCTTGCCTCTCCAAGTCATGATTCGCGAAACCCCGAAATGGATTCTTTGACATGCTCTGATATTTTTCCATGCATCCTCTTGATCCAATGGTCCACCACAGTCCTTTCTGACATGGTATTCCATATTCACCTCCTGGATCTAACGACCCAGATCACACCTTGATCCAACGGCTAGGATCATTTCGCCACTTCGTGATTTCGCATTCTTGATGTGTAAGTTCTCGACACCTTCAAGTCCTGATCTATGAAACTCTGAAATGGAGTCAGACCAATATATTTTGGCATTTCTCACTTCACCTCTTCAACATTTCAATGAATGTGTGGGTTCTCCCTGATCCAACGATGGTCGGATCTTACGCTCAGATCTGACGCCTAATATCTATCCTCCTCTTCTATGTGCTCTTCTTGTCTGAATTCATATCTGACGATCATCAGGGATTCTGAATAAGATCCAATGTTCACTGTTGATCCTCCTCTTCCATTATCACTGCGCTGTTGATCATGCTGATCTTTGCCATCGCTATTCTTTCCATCAATGACAAGCTCACTCCCAACTATAAACCTTCCAACAATCCTCTGCACTATCTCTTCTAAACTTATTGAGCTTTCTCTGCAGCGTCTTCGTAAAATACTTCTGATACTTCTTCTTGCACTCATGTCATCTTCATTGTTGTACTTTCCATCAATGACAAGCATACGATACCTGTTAAACATTTGCCAACAATCTCCCCCTTTGGCATTGATGGCAACAAAGACACTCAGATTCTTTTCTCCCCCTTTGACATCAATGTCAAAGAGAACATGCTCCCCCTGAGTTGTGACAGTAATTTTAGGAGGTATCAGTTATTAATACCAACACAAACTCCCCCTAACAGGAAGGACTCTCTTATTTGAGGCCTGCAGATGTTTGTATCCAAACCAGAGTCTTCTTTTTCTGATTCTTGGACCTGTTCATCCTCAGCTTCCATTGTATCCTCTGTAGAATACTCAAAATTTCTCACCTCTCTTACTCAGACTCCTTGTTGGTCCCCTGTTTTGACCATGTTCTTTGCCCATACTACATACCATTGACCTCCAATTATATGCCAGTACCACCCTTTTTGACCCCCTTTTGCTATAATCAACAGCCCTTTCCCACTCAAAGGGGTCACCTAAGGTATCTTTGAAATTCAAGTTATTATTATGCACTTTTAATACTTTAATTTGATAAATGAGCTAATATCACTTGGGTAGGTACCATTGCTATTTTTGGCGCAGGGTTCCGGTACCAGGTACCAACTCACACCATAGCGGTACCAGTGGAGAAGTTCGAAACCAATGCATCATGGCATGCGTTATGGTTCGAAGAGGGAGATAGCAGAGTCACAGGCCAGTTGGAGCCGTTGCCACAGAGTGCTCGAGAGTGTGATGATTACCTTGGATCGATTATGCTTCAAGTGTTCACACTTCGTGACACTACG
>ML823316.1:72312-82781 GCA_009831015.1 Picea engelmannii | reverse complement strand
CGATATAATGAAAAAGAAAGGTTTTCCCGGTTGAGGGTTTCCGGTAAAGATCTCTGTGTATTCTGTGTATGAGCCATTGATTAATTTCTATATTGCTTAAGAATATATATGCATTGCTTTACTTCACAGGTTTAAAACTTACAACGCTACGGTAATGGGGATTAATCACCTCCCATCTAGGTGACAGGAATTTCATTTTAAATTCAAAAGGTCATATGCCATAGGACTCCCAATAAATTGTTCGAGGGCATCACAGAAACAGAAGAAATTAAATCAAATAATAAGCGTAAGAACCAGCAAAGGGTTTGGTAATTCTAAGGAAGGGCGACTCCATCCAACACAGGGGATTTAGTTAAAAAGGTAAAGTATCACACTACTCAAACAAAAAGATTCTTTCTTCGGCGAATTACTCACGAGGTCGACATACCTCTTTGAGATTCTTTAAAGAAGAATAAAATAGGAAGGTAAAGTCGAGACCTAAGAAATACACAGCCATTTCCTATCATCTAAATTGTATACTATATAACAGCATTAACCCTGAAAGATGTCGATGAAAAAGGACAAAGAGGTTACTGAAAAGAAGAACACAACAGGAATGAAAGGACACGATCGTGATTAACAAAGTAACAAATTACTTAACATTGTCAAACAATACACCACCTTACTTAACCTATCAGGGCTTTTTCTTAAGGAAGCACTTACCAGAGTTTCGGGTCATGTCGTCGGTTACATCCATGGTGCGACCACCCTTTACACTTTATACTTCTCTTCTGAGAAGAAAGCGTGATATAAAAAACCTCCATGGAGCATTACATCGTTATTTACAGACTTAGCCTCAAAGAGAAGAATGTAATACACGGAACCCTTCGTAGAAGAACAAAAACTCAGAAATTAGAAACAATGGGTTTACCCAAAACCCTAAACGACACCTTTCCACCTCAGAATAAATGTGGGGAGTATAGAGGACAGTTAGCCATGTGACGATGACAGGGTGGGCATGGTACTTTGGGTGTGGAGGCAGAAAAATTCAATGATACTAGCAGGGTTGTCATTAATGAAGTTGCAGAGATTTAACTATTATGACATTGGACCATCTCTCACACTTAAGGAACGTCACGATTTGACACCTTCATAACTCGATGGAAGTTAAAAACATTTTTCATACACCCTATGTTAGCTTGAGTCAGCAGTTTGATCCTATTTGTCATCCCTCCACTGGTTTTTTTTTGGGCTAATTACTTCACTACAATCAACCACCAGTTCTAAGAATCACTAAATGACCGTGACTTGGTGGTTATGTTAGCTGACCGGTGGAAAAATCGCCCCATGACTTTATGGACATAAATCTAGTTAAGACTTCCTAGGGTTAAAATCAACCTGTGGACTTGTGCAGGAATACAAAACCTTATGATAAAGACGATTTTTAGCATGAGTTATAAGACCCCACTTATACACGTAGTTCTATACACACAAGGGTAAAGAATAAAGGATGATAGAGATTTGTTATAGCCTTGGGATCCTTCTTATAACCTTTCTACTCGTGATTAAGTAAGATGATATAAATAAGATATCTTGTGGTAAGTTTAGAATTAGGAGTTGTAGTAAGATTTTATAATAGAGTCTTTTAACAAGGTTTTATTATAGAGTTTTTCTTTGTAACCAAGTTGACATCAGAGTTGTATGACTAGTATCCTTTCTTCCACCAAGAAATTTTATAGAAGGCAAATAAACAAAAAAAAAACTTATTTGGTAAATATGAGGTACATTACATATGGTATCAGAGCGAAAGTTACAACACTTGGACCTTGAGCAAGGCCACATGATTTACTTAATCATATAATTATGTTCATAGAAAACTAACAAAACCTTTATTGTTACAATAAAAAACCTTTATGTTTTGTGTTAATCATGGCAGCACAGGATGACGCAGAAATCGGGCTCGATGGGAATTATGAACAAGGGAATCCTAAAAATCAGAGACAGAATAGTGATGGAATATCACCTACTGAAGTTCTGGAAACCATGAGGAATCTCATTGTTGAGCTGCAATTTTTCAAAGCCGACAATGAAAAATTGAAGAAAGCAAAGTAGGAACAACATGAAATAAATGAAGTCTTGCTACGTAGTATAGTGACCAAGAAAAGCCCAAATGAAGATAACCATGATGAAGAGGTCAGAAAAAGGGCCTCCAAGAATTCTGGGCTTGAAGTAGAAAAAGGAGACAGTTTGTCTGAAGGTACACCTTCAGCTGAGGACAAAACCAAAGCAGACAAAAAAAGAAAACAAGTAGACCACCTTGAAGGACAATTTAAGAAGATTAAACCAACTACCTTTTATGGAGAATACAGAACGAGAGAAGAAGCTAAGGCATCGTTATTAGACATCAAAAAATACTTCCAGATATACAACTATTCTAGCAATATGAAGGTTAGAATGGCCATTTACAATCTGAAAGGGAAGGCCAACATTTGATGGCAAGATCTAAAATTGGATAAGGGCCTAAAGGAGAAATAGATGGAATGGTCTGACTTTAAGAAATATTTCAAGAAACAATACCTATCCAAAAGCTACTATGAAAGGAAAACAACATAATTTTATGAGCTACGACTTGGTCAGATGATGATGGAGGACCTTATAAACAAATTCCTGGAATTACTAAGTTTCGCACCTTATATTCGAGAGGACAAGGTAAAAATACAATGATTCCTAAGTTGTTTACCATGGTCCTATAGGGACAGAATTGAGTTTGATAACCCTAAGTCCTTGAGTGAAGTATTCAGGAAAGCAATGATGTGTTACGACCAGTACAAACAATGGGCAGAATTTCCCAAAGCTTGAAAGGATAAGAAACAAGACCGAATGAACCAGCCGAAGAAGGGGTACCAACCAACTCCTTATCGGAATGCAGCAAAATGATTTCTGATAAAAGATTTTCACTCCAACCATCCGAATACGCAAGGCAATGACAAACTAGTAAATATGGGGACAAAGAAGTTTGGGGATAGCCCCCGCGAGCCATTAAAGTGTTGGGAATGTGGAGAACCTCACCTAAGGAGGAACTATCCACATTTAATTTCAGCAAACAGAACTGTTGTTCATAATTTGTAGGAAGCCTCGATGGTGGGTGATGTGGGAAAAAGCCTACATCGGATAAATGCAGCCATAGATGGTCGGAAAGATGACCACCAGTCCTCTGTGGTATAAATCGAAGGTAAAATCAATAACACTCGAATTTTTGTTTTAATTGACCCTGGAGCTACGTTAAGTTATATCACTCCTGGTGTAGTAGAGTCAAATAAACTTAAGAAACTAAAGCACACAAAATCATGGCTGGTACAACTAGCTACAAGAACTAAAAGGAAAGTATTTGACTTTATTTCTGATTTCGAGTTCAACTTAAATGGTCATAACATAAGAACAAATCTGAACATCCTACTTCTAGGATCTTATGATATGATTATCAGAATGGATTGGTTGGAAAAGAACAAAGAAGTACTAGATTGTTATACAAAGACACTTAATTATAAAGACGATTATGGCACTACTAGAACATCCCAAGGTATACCAAAACCTATATTAGTTAGACAAGTATCAGCAATGCAATTCAAGAAATTTGTGATAAAGGGATGTCAAGTTTACACCATCCAAGTAACAAACCTGTTAGAAAAAAATGACAAGCCTAACTTGGAAGACTTTGTTGTTTTACTTGATTTCAGAGACATATTTGTTGTTGAAATACCTGAATTACCCCCTAGAAGGGAAATAGAATTTTCTATAGACCTGCTACATGGTTCAGCCCCTACCTCTAAAGCACCTTACCGGATGAGTTTGTAGGAATTAACAGAACTAAAAATTCATCTACATGAATTATTGGACAAAGAATATATCAGACCGAGTGTTTCACCATGGGGAGCACTAGTCCTCTTTGTGAAAAAGAAAGATGGTATCCTAAGACTATGTATCAATTATAGACAATTGAACAAGATGAATATTAAGAACAAGTATCCCTTACCTAGGATAAATGATCTGTTCAATCAAGTAGGCAGGGCTAAGATCTTTTCGAAATTGGATTTACGATCCGGTTATCACCAAGTTAGGATAAAAGATGAGGACATAAGCAAAACAACTTTTTGAACCAAATATGGACACTACAAATTTGTAGTTATACCTTTCAGACTCACTAACGCACCAACCATGTCCATGTGTCTAATGAACAGTATTTTCATTCAATACTTGGACAAGTTCGTACTTGTATTTATCGACGATATTCTGGTCTATTCTAAAATGGAAGAAGAAGATGAAGAGAACTTAAGAATCGTCCTGCAAACTTTAAGGAAGCACCAACTATATGCTTAATTTGATAAGTGTGATTTTTATCAGAAGAAGATACAGTACCTAGGACACGTAATACCTGCAGAGGGCATTTCATTTGACTTTGAGAAAGTAAGAGCCATAATGGAATGGTCGATACCAAAGGATGTAGTGGACATCCAATCATTCATGGGAATCAACGGATATTATCGCAGATTCATAGAGGGATTTTCCAAAATATCTTACCCTATCACAACACTGCAAAAGAAAGGGACCAAGCTTAACTGGTCATAGAAGTGTCAAGACAGTTTTAACAAGTTGAAGGAATTATTAACAAATGCACCCATTTTAAAAGTAGCTGACCCAGATAAAGACTTCACCGTCTGTGTGGATGCGAGTAAAGAAGGACTAGGTGGTGTCCTAACTCAAGAAGGACACGTCATTTGTTATGAGTCTCGTAAATTAAAGGAACATGAGCGAAACTATATCACTTATGATCTAGAATTGGCAACAATAATACACGCCTTAAAAATGTGGCGACACTACATCTTGGGCAGAAAGTTTTTACCATTGACAGATAATAAAGGGGTGAAATATTTGTTTAGTTATTCGGATCTCAATGCAAGGCAAGCAAGGTGGCTAGCCTTCTTGAACGAATTTGACTTTGAGGTAAGACATATCAAGGGTAAGGAGAACAAGGTAGTATATTCTTTGAGTAGAAGAGTCCATGGGTTATCTGAAATAAATGGCAGCAGGGCAGAACGTGATCTGGAATAGAGGATAAGGACGACATGTACTGATGATGAAAAATACACTAAGATAATGATGGAATTACAAAAAACTACAACAATCTCAGACAAATAAGATCTGATTACAGATAAAAATGTCATATTACGATTTACAGATAGACTTTACATACCCGATTCAACAAAGTTAAAGATAACAGTTTTGGATGAAGTGCACAAGAAACTGTATTCTGGTCATCCTGGGTACCAAAAAATGATAACAACACTTAGGAAATTATTGTATTGGCCTAATATGAAGGGTGAAACAATAGAATACCTGGCTAGGTGCCAATATTGTCAATAGGTAAAGGTCGAACACCATCATCTAGTTGTCTTATTACAACCATTACCAGTACCAGAATGGAAATGGGAGACCATATCACTGGAATTTATTACAGGTTTTCCTAAAACTCAGAAACATAATGACTCTATTATGGTTGTAATCGATAAACTCAGTAATTTTGCCCACTTTATTCCTATAAATTCTACTTTTAAAGATATAAACATTGTTGAAATATTTATGAAAGAAATTTTTAGACTGCATGGTATTCCTAAAATGGTGATTTCAGATAGAGACGTAAAATTCACATCCACTTTTTGGAAGGAATTGTTTGCATGGCTAAATACCAATTTGAATTTCAGTATGAGCTATCATCCACAAACGGATGGAAAAACCAAATTTTAGAGGATATGCTCTGCATGTACGTAAGAACAAAACCAAACAAGTGGGAAGACTACCTACACTTGGTAGAATTTTCATATAACAATGGGTATCAAACTTGAGCTAAGTTAAGCCCTTTCGAGGTACTGTACGACAAAAAGTGTATGGCTCCGATCAGCTGGGATAACCCGATTGACAGACTCATGGTTGGACCAGAGATGCTCCAAGAAATGGAGAATATGGTAAAAAGGGTACAACAAAACTTAAAGGAAGCATAGGATAGATAGAAGAGCTATGCAGACCAAAAAATAAGACACTTGGAATTTCAAGTGGGAGACCATGTTTAGTTAAAGGTCAAAACCTGAAAAAGTTCATTGAAGTTGGGAAACTATGCTAAGATGGCACCTAGGTTTTGTGGGCCCTTCAAGATACTAGCTCGAATTGGACCCGTAGCATACCAGCTTGCACTTCCACCTAATCTAAAAATTCATAATGTATTTCATGTATCTTTATTGAAAAAGTATGTTCATGATCCTACTCATATGATTGATTGGAACTTGGTGCAGGTGGAACCAGAAGGTGAGTTTCAAGTGGAACCCCTGCATATTCTGGACCGGAGAGAAATAACACTTCGGAACATAGTCGTCGCTCAGGTAAAGGTGCAATGGAAGCACTTTAGTCCCGAGGAGGCCACTTGGGAGTTGGAAGGTGATTTGCAGAAATCTCATCCAATCCTGTTCCAAGAAAGGAATGAACATTGAGGATAATGTTTTATTGAAGGGGGAAAGGATGTGACATCCCCAAAAATAAGTTAATTTTGAATTAAAAAATTGTTAGGAAAATTATTCCATTTTTTGCAAATTCGAATTTGGAAAACTTTTTCCATTTATGGAAATTACGGATTTTTGAATTTGGTAATTGTAATTAATTATTATGACTGTTGGGCAGGGATCTGATTTGAACCAACTAACTATTTTACTATGACACTTGTATGTAAACAGAATATTGTTTTAATTATTGCAGGGGGACAAATGGAACAACCATGTTAAATTCAGCTGACCATGACTCCATGAGTGGGGAACATGTTGGAACTACCTCTGGGTTGATTGTTACAAGTGGAAAATTAGGGATTTGGCCATTGGCAGCCCCTGAAAAATAGGGATTTAGAAAGCCACGAAAATTCCCAAGTGAGGGAAAAAGACCTGGGAAAAAATATTGTTTGATAAATAGCATAGGTGAGGAGGCAGGACATTGCCTAGTATGCTGGGAGGAAGAATTACTATATATTTTTTCTTATGAACACTAAAATTTAAGTGTGAGGCATGGACGAGACTACAGAGAGAGGAAGATGTTATTGAAGAGGAGATTCCAAGTTTTCCCTCATGGACTCATGGTCAGGCTAGGGGGTGAATCGGGCAAGTAATTTAGCTTCCCTGTTCTATGGTTGGGAGGAACGTGGTTGTTCCCTTTGTCTTCCTGCGCACTGGTTCAGATATGTATTCTTTTCCTTTTCTGTGTGAATGACCGTATATCTGATGTAATGTATTTGTTGTATCTAAATTGAATTATTTCTATCTCTGTGGAATGAATTAGTTACAGAAGTAGCGTAATCATTAACGTCTGTATGGACACAATAACCTGAATGAAAATTGTTTGATTATACTAATGTGTGAAGTCAAACTTCCGACATAATAGTTATAATCAATTCCTGAACAATTCTTTATGATTGAATTAGAGTCTGCACGAAAGTTAGAAATTATTTGTTTTTTTTCCTAGAACAATCGAATGGATTTGTGTGACTAAATTTTGGAAGTAACTTTTTTCTGTAATTGGATTTATGTTATAACATAGGTATTTCCTGTACATCAAAATTTCTGGTGTAAAACATCTAGGTATGAACATATTGAAACTAGTCTATATATATATGAAGTAGGTGCTTTCTACAAGTACAAATTCAGATTTATAAATGAAATCAGGATGCTATCTACCACTTAGTGTATATTTAAGCTACTGTGAATCGATACATTCCCATGATAGATCTGTAACAAGTATATATTTAATTTATATTGGTAGGCATGATAATGAAATATAGAACCTAGTGTCTACATAAACAAATACGTATATGTAAATATATGTATATAAGTATGTTCTCATAAGAATTCTTTCATATACTCTAAGTATGATGAAATTCCAATAGACATGTAACCACATCCATAAATCAAATGCAGAGTTAAAATATTTCATTCAAAAGCAACAACTGATGCATTTTTTTTATATGTGAATCGAATACAGTAGAACAAATGGCACTATTAACCACATTATTTAATTCTGGGATTTTTTTTTCTTACTTTCTGTAACGAACTAGGCAATTGACACAAGACAGAGTCGAATTATATAAACTTCATTAATTCTCTTATGATTAACAAGTTCAGTACTCGAAATCGAACAACAAACTCACTTTGATACAAGTCATCATTTTCAAATAATTTCGGCCAGGAATGCCTTTTATTAAATAAATAGGAAAATGTATACATAGTTGACCAGGTCTAATATCAAAGATACCAATTTAATATTTGTACAAAGATGAGAGTTATGTCAGTAATGGAAATGACCCCAGTGATTCCCTCAACAAACCATTTTTTTCCAGAAGTCAAAACAAATTATTTATAACAGAACTAGTTAAGTGCACAATTCCCTCTGAATGATTCTAGAATCTGTAGAGTTAACCCGAGTGATGATGGGTTCGAAACCCGAATACATTTTGCGTCGAAGAAAGAGACGAGGATCCAAGACTGGCATAGGTGGAAAAATATACCTGGAAAGGAAAAATAAAACCCTGAAAACTTTAGTCTTTATTTGAGTAATAGGTAACAGAAGAAAGAATTTACAAGATTAGGGTAAACGTTAAACAATGAGATACTTATATTTGATGCACGATCTCAAAACCTTCACCATCGCTTGCCTTCTAAATGGATGTCCGAGTCGAGGGAGGAGGTCACACTAAGTCTCTGATGGGTCCTCGCATAAATAAGGCCCATCATTAGTGATGGTAACAATCTCATAAGATTCTCTCTTACCAGTAATTAATCAATAGGGAAACCCCTAACTTGTACAAATAGGTTGTAAGTAGAAATCGAAACAATAATATACACATTTCACATATAATTTATTAAAGGAATTAACTTAAACATTCTTGAACCAAAACTGTAGCGAATACTTATATTCAACATTAAAACAGAGTTGTCACGCTACGGTGATGCGGATTAATCACCTCCCATCTAGGTGACAAGAATTTCATTTTAAATTCAAAAGGTCATATGCCATAGGACTCCCAATAAATTGTTCGAGGGCATCACAGAAACAAAAGAAATTAAATTAAATAATAAGGGTAAGAACCATCAGAGGGTATGCTAAATCTAAGGAAGGATGACTCCATCCAGCACATGGGATTTAGTTAGAAAGGTAAATTATTACACTACTCAAACAAAAAGATTCTTTCTTCGGTGAATTACTCATAGAGTTGACATACCTCTTCGTGATTCTTTAAAATAGGAAGGTAAAGTCGAGACCTAAGAAATACACAACCATTTCCTATCATCTAAACCGTATACTGTCAAGCAACCTTAACCCTGAAACACATCGATGAACAAGGACAAAGAGGTTACCGAAAAGAAGAACACAACAGGAATGAAAGGACACGATGATGATTAACAGAGTAACAAATTACTTAATGTTGGTGACCAATACACCACCTTACATAACCTATCAGGGATTTTTCTTAAGGAAGCACTTACCAGAGTTTTAGGTCATGTCACTGATTACATCCATGGCGGGACCACCCTTTTCACTTTACACTTCGCTTCTAAGAAGAAACCGTGATATACAGAACCTCCATGGAGCATTACACAGTTACTTATAGACTTAGCCTCAAAGAGAAAAATGCGATACACAAAACGCTTCATAGAAGAACAAAAACTCAGAAATTACAAACAGTGGGTTTACCCAAAACCCTAAACAACGCCTTGTTGCCTCAGAATAAATGTGGGGAGTACAGAGGACAAGTAGTCATGTGAAGATGATAGGGTCGACATGATACTTCAGGTGCAAAGCCAGACAAATTCAATGAGATTAGTAGGGTTTTCATTAATGAAGTTGCAGATATTTAACTATTATGACAGTGGACCATCTCTCCCACTTAAGGAACGTCACGATTTGACACCTTCATAACTCGACGGAAGTTAAGAACATTTTTAATACCCCCTATGTTAGCTTGAGTCAGCAGTTCGATCCTAGTTATCCTTCCACTGGTTTTTTTTGGGATAATTACTTCACTACGATCAACCACCAGTTCTAAGAATCACTAAATGACCGTGACTCGATAGTTATGTCATCTGACCCTTGGAAAACTTGCCCCATGACTTTATGGACAAAAAGCTAGTTAAGACTTCCTAGGGTTAAAATCAACCTGTGGACTTGTGAATGAATACAAAACCTTATGATAAAGACAAGTTTTAGCATGAGTTATAAGACCCCACTTATATATGTAGTCCTATATGCAAAAGCGTAAACAATAAAGAATGAAAGGGATTTGTTATAGCCTTGGGATCCTTCTTATAACCTTTCTACTCATGATTAAGTAAGATGATATAAATAAGATATCTTGTGGTAAGTTTAGAATTAGGAGTTGTAGTAAGATTTTATAATAGAGTCTT